>CATKHU010000106.1:0-14338 GCA_949752735.1 Lumbricus terrestris
TATGTTTAAATTTTCCAAAGTCACACAAATGACATTATAGACTATGACAAGGCAGCCCTGAGGCTATGCACTTAATTAAGCGACGTCGACTTTAAGAATAACATTATGATGAGCAGCCAGGGCTTTTTAACGTGCAGTTGTACACAAAATGTGCAGTTCTAAATGGATTTGTGCAGTTGTAGAAATACTTCTGTACAGTTAAAACTAGCAAAAAATGGTCATTGTCCTCCGATTGGAAGTAATTTACCATGGAGGATGGGAAGGAAAAGAAGGGATTGCGCAGTTCTAAAAATTCCTTAAAACAGCCCTGTGAACAGCGACTGCAGTGTTAATATTAGGCTATTCAGTGTAAAATGTTACTATATAGGGTAGGCCTAGACCTATAAATGATAGTAGCAGCAATAGTCGTCGACACAACTGTCACAAAATCAATACACTATCACCGCAACGATGATATGTGATGTCAGATACACATGTCGCGATTCGTGCGCCCTGCAGTGTGAGGACAGAGGGCGTAACAGACGTGGTGAGGATGCGGACGACTGAAAGAGGCAGAATGAGAAATTTCGTGATGTTTATTCATGGCACGATGGAGAATTGGACGGTGGAGCGTGGATGTTTGTATTGCCCGGCGAAACCGATGATGAAAGCCACGATTAATTGTCGTTGTCGTTGTCGTTGTTGATGACTACAGGACGTCGTTGCTCGGGAAAGTGATTCGCATCGATGTTGACCGTGATGATCCCAAGAGAGTCACTCCCTACGCCATTCCACCAGATAATCCATTTCAGTCGGAGAACGCCACGGAAGATCAGTTGCGGTCGAGACCGGAAATATTTGCATATGGAATCAGACACATCTGGCGCTGTGACCTTGACGAAGGTCATCCGGAAACAGGTCAGCGGTTGATGCATGATTCTGGGTGGAATTGGTTGGCCTCCACCCGCACAGGGTTACACAATACACAATCTCCACTCGAAGATTCATTTATACCAATATTTGATTTGTTTCTTCTCTTAGGTTCGTTCTTTGGTATCATCACTGCCAACCCCTAACCAAACCGTGGTTTATACAAAAGAAGTTTTTGCAAGACAATAATAATATGAAGATAGTGGCTTCGGGTATGCTTTTGATGGTGATGAACGCGCCTTTGTTTTGTGGATGGTCAGTTGATGATGCTGATTGTTATTTTATTTGATGTTCAGATGATCGATTGGACTGGCGGTCACTTGATGTAGATGGTCATTTTATAACTCTACCGGTCATTTTGCGCCTTTTCTTCTGATCTGACAACTGTTCATTCACTGATGCAGATTGTGCTTCTTACACAAACAGACCAGTCAAGAATATCTATTCAATATAGACCTAAACGTATAATGTGTAGGCTATGCATTGTATATAATTATATGACACGCCTGTATGTATTGGCATTTGTATGTATTCTCGCGCGTACATCTATATGTCTACGTATGTATGCCATCGTGTATATCTATTTATAGCCTACACATATAATACAAGCCTGTATAATTATGTTTGAACATGTGTGCGTATTTATGAACATAGAACTCTATAAGAATACACCTCTGTCAGTATATATGTAAAACCATTATAGGTCTACATAAATGTAGGCCAATAGTGATTTGTTTGTATGTATGCAAATGTTTGACGTGTATGCACGTTGGCACAATTATGAAATTGTGCAAGTGCTATGGGTTAATTATAGATCTATTGGTTTGCAATTATAAGCTACCTAAGCCTGTTAGTGTTGGGTGAATGTGAATATTAAGCTTATGTCTCATCCTGCTGATGTCCTTGTGAGTGATGCAGGCGATGGTTTGGGTCGAATCTTCTGTGGTGATGTTGGTCAGTCAGACTACGAGGAGATCAACCTGATCGAACGAGGCGGAAACTACGGTTGGAACGCCCTCGAGGGACCCAGCTGCTTCCGCAAGGACCTCTGCGAGACAATCGGTGATGATCTATAGTCAAAGACATAAGCCTATATATCACATCATCATCATCATCATCATCATCATCATCATCCTCATCATCATCATCATCATCATCATCATCATCAACATCATTGTGATCATCATCATCGTCGGCGTCATCATCGCTTTTCTCCATTGATCATAGTGAGACTGGTGTGTGTGTGTGTGTGTGTGTGTGTGTGTGTGTGCGCGCATGTGTGTGTGTGTGCATTGAAAATTTACACAGATGTTGAAGAAATCACAAAATTCCCAGTAAAATATTATAAAATAAAATATTTTTTTCCGCAATATTCACATGTTGAAAATTTAGCGTCTTTGGCTTGGCGTCGCAGATAAAATAGCCGTGGCAGTCAACGTCACAACGTGTTCATGACTTCTGGACTTCGGTGTGTGTTCACGGCATTGCTTATTATGCGTCGGAGTCTAAAGCAACTCTATCTGCCTGTTGCTGTTACAGACGGAACTGTTGATCCGATCTTCTCCTACCCGCATTCGGTCGGTCAGGCGGTCATTGGAGGTCACGTCTACCGTGGATGTCTCAACCCAAACCTCATGGGACAGTACATCTACGGGGACTTCATGAATGGGTGGGCAAATCAATCGATTCTAATCCAATCTAAATGATGCATCGTAACTTCGGAAGGGCACATTAAGCGCACATTTAAGTTTATATTAAGTGCACATTTAGTGTATATTAAAGTACATATTTATTAATTGCATATTAAGCACGGGCTAAGTGAATATTAAGTGCGTATTTTTGAGCCTATTGTCATATTAAGTGTATGCACCAGCTTCTGGCATTTTGGTAAACTATCTGAGAATATGATTTTTACCTTCACGTCCGTTGTTCGAATCCTGATACAAAAGTGGCATCTATCTGAGGACTAATTATTTGACTAACCCCCTAGCGTATGCCTCTCAACAGGCCATTGCCTTACCCCCCCCTCCGTACTACAGATTTATACTTACCAATAGGCGCAACTTTATAATTTTTTACTGCTATTACCTTCGTCTTACGCAAACAATGCATAACAGATGATGTGCTAAATCAGTTTCTCATCAATAAGTCAGACACGGAATATTTTGATGGTTTCTTTCTTTTGATCCCCGTTACAGATAGCCTAGTAGGCTAGTTGCGTTGGTTACCTGCCCGTCCCCGAGTATACAAAACTATACATGCATAGCTTCCCGTTTTACCTGTTTCTGATCGATAGAAAACTGTTTCGGTTGATCGAGGATCGAGAAACCGGAAGTTGGAAGAACGATGACCTGGGGATCTGTGGTCCAGATGTCTGTTTCAATGGACTTAAGAGCAGCTACGAAAAGTACATCTTGTCATTTGGCGAGGATTCAGATGGTATATAACTATCACGATCGATCACTTCAGTCGCCTATACTGTAGATCGATAATCTATTCACGATCGATCACTTCAGTCGCATATACTGTAGATCGATAATCGATCAATTCAACGATCAATCAATGATCAATCCGTTCATTTATCGATCAACTTATAATCGATCAATCCAATTCAAAGTTAACAATCCATTCATCAATCCATTCATCAATCCATTCGCCAATCAATCAATCCATTTGTCAATCTATAATCGATCATCGGAAGCTATCAATCCATTCGTCAATCCATTCGTCAATAGATCAATCCGTCCAATCAATAATCCATTTGTCAATCCATAATCGACCAATCCATTCATCAATCCATTCACCAATCAATCAATCCATTCATTAATCGATCAATCCATCCTATGAACAACTCAATTTTGTCAATCCATAATCGACCAATACATTAATGATGATGAATCAATTCATTCGCCAATCAATCAATCCATTTGTCAATCTATGATCGATCAATCCATTCACCGACTTTAACAAGCTAACTCTACCTTGCACCCTGTCCTCTGCCCTACAGAGCCGGTCACGTTGATGCAGCTAATAATACATTCGACTCTCTTCCTCCGAATTCCTTACAATAATTTCAATCGACTTCATTCAGATCGTTGCCTGCACAAGTAGCCCATCCTCCTTGACCAAACATAAAATTATCTCAGCTTATAACTGTTGCTAAATTTATGTATTCATTGTCGTCTGGTTAGGCTACAGTAGGCCTACTCTGTCACTACCAGCAGACTTTCTAAACGTTGCGTGGGTTGGGGCTTACTCCAAACACGCACCCGTTGACTGCACGATCTGTCTTATCTGTGTCATTCTAATTTCAGTCCAGCAGATCATGTGCTGCCGGTTGCAAGCCTCTGTCTTTATATAATATTATGTCCATGCTGAGTGCATGCCTATAGCTTTTTATTGTAACTCTGCTTCTCGTGCATTCCTCTAACGCCTTTTCTACTCTGTTAGACTTCCACAAATTCGCACACACAAACACACACACAGACAAACACACACACATACACACACAAACAAACACACAGAAGAGCTTAGGCATACACTTGCTAATGATTTATATGGGAATAACAAGATTACAGTGCTACAGTATCATAAATAGTTCAGATGAATGTTTTACTGGGATTACATTATTTTCTGGTGGAAGTGCACATATTCATGGAGACAACAATCCAACAGGTGGTCAACGTTTCCTTGGCAGCAAAACAGCAACATCGCTTCACACGCCAAATCAAACGCATACCAATGAAGAGATGGAAGGGAAGTTCTAAGACTGAATTGCGTGTTGATATAGAAGTAATAATATTGTCTGATTGTAGGAGAGATCTATTTGCTGGCGACCAGTTGGCCGTCTCCAACGAGTCCGACGGGAAAGATCTACAGACTAATCGACCCAAGAAGGTATCGGATTGGATGACCAGTAGCCTATCTTCTATTCAGCATATTAGCATGACCAGGGCAATAGTTTTACGAGTCTAATCTTTCATATGGTCTCAGTAGAGGAGCTAGCTAAGCAATCAGGAAGTTATTCATCAAGTCGAAGAAATTAAATGTAAAGAAGGGCCTTAGGACAATTACCCCGGACAATTACCACCCATCCCTCGGACAATTACCCGTCCCCCATGACAATAGCCCCATGCTATCTGAGAGACAACTTTCCGAAGGGGGGGGGGGGGTAATTGTCCTGTCACCGTAAAGAAGATATTAAAAATTGTAAACAATTTTGGCAAGTCATATAGTTATGGCAGATCAAGAGAAAAATGGACCGCATCCTCTTCCACCTACTCCTACTTTTATCCTCTTCCTTCATTTCCTCGTCCTCATCCTTTTCTTTCTCTATCTTCTTCTTTCTTCCTCTCTTTTCTCTTCCTCCTCCTCCTCCTCCTATTCCTCTTCATCATCGTCTTCTTCTTCTTCTTCTCCTTTATATATACATACTAGCTGGGGTACCCGGCGTTGCCCGGGAAATTTAGGATTCAACCCGCTCCCGGCCACGACCCCACCACCTACAACCACCCGACTGCACTCCACAACACTCCGACCTCCACATGTACGCCACCCGTGAAATTTGAGTTTTCGGCAAAATTTCCTCCCCCCCGCACGCACTCCACACACCTCGGCCCTGCGGGCCGAGGTGTGTGGAGGCGAGGTGGCCCGTGTAAACATCTGTCTAGTTGTGGCGTTTCAGATATAGGCCTAAGTGTTAAAATATGCATGGCAACGTGCAGTTACGCTGGTACTCTGTTTCTTTATAAATAATCATACCAAGCATATATACAAATATGCCAAGCATTATTTTATAAAAATATATTCGAGGCTACATACTCCTTGGCCGAAGGCATGTATCTTTTCCCAGGGTTGCACGACAGCGTATGCTTTTCATGCTAAGCGAAAAATGACGTCAAAATATGACGTCAACGGCAACATGCAGGCCGTTAATGAAAAACGATTGAAATACGGCGACGCGACAGGCTTGCCGCTAGCGCATACATTAACACAGAGAAGTTTAAAATGTCTATTTTTTCGAAATCTAAAGTGAATAAAAAGCTGAAAATAGCGTACTTGGATTTTTGTGGTGAACGTTTATCTAAATGCAATGTTTGAGGTTGGTAGCTGCTAAACTGCGAGCGTGCATCGCTCCCAAATAAATATACGTAGGCCTATACATCCTTTCTTATAGATAGGCCTATAGATATACATGTATGTTTAGACGTGGAGATCCTGCCAAATGTCGGTCGAATAAGAACAAGACGAAGCTTGACATGGAAGTGAATTACCAGTCGAATCAAAAGGATACCGTTTCAGCACCAAAGGATCGGCTCAACGACGCCACACAACTCCGCGATGTGTCAGGTAAAACTAAATGCAAATTGAAGCCAACAGTAGTTAAAGTCGAGCAATATGACGTAGAAATAAACGACATATAACTAAAGACTGTTAGAATAACATGAGCACACCTGTAATAGGCCTACTAAATTAAGACAATAATTAACACTCGAGCTTAATTAGTAATTTTTCTCAATATTAATATTAATGCTAATCTTATTACTTTTTGGCATACTTATTACTACTACCAGGTACTATACTGCTGCTGCTGCTACTATATACTAAACTACTACTACTACTACTACTACTGCTACTGCTACTGCTACTGCTACTGCTACTTCTACTACTACTACTACTACTACTACTACTACTACTACTACTACTACTACTACTACTACTACTACTACTACTACTACCACCACCACCACCACCACCACCAGTACCACTATAGTCACTGCCAATACTACTACTGCTAATGCTGCAGCTATTACTATACTACTACTAATGCTACTATTGCTACTACTGCTATGATTATCAATATAATGCATTTGTTAGAAACACCATCTGATATCAAACATCAATCAAAGGTGATTAAATGAGTGACGAACTTGATAATATGCCAATAATTGTCCCGAACACAGCAACCGTTTCAGTTGAGATTTACTTAATTGAATCCATGTAAAACTCAAGCTGCCATACTCACCGAGTTACAAGGCGAGCGGGTTACAGAGCTCATTACAGCGAAAAGACGGCGTGTAGCTTCAGCGTGTTTACACTCGTGACAAATATTCACTTTGAGTAAACTGTGTTCTCAATCATTTACAATTATAATTAGGAAATTCGAAAAAAACAAAAACGATTAACAATCTTAAAAGCATCCATCCATCTAATCGGCAAAGGGCCTAATTTAATTCACTGGGCTGAAAGGAACGGAAAAAGACCAGAAAACTTTGTAGGACGTTGGCTAATAGGCCTATAATAGATAGAATCGTGATCTTCTCTTTTGATGGCGTTAACTTTTCTTCTTCTCTGTTCACAGGATTTCGTTATCGACTGTCGATGACGATTTTCCTTCTGATTGGTGAAGTCGTATGTGACCGACGGAGCATCTAGTCAGCGCCCTTGAGAGTTACATGTATACTGGTACCTTAGATAAAGGTGCTATATGCGGTATAATAGGTGTCTAAATGCACATGTGCATGAATAAACACATGTCTACGAACATACATTTATGCATTATACATATTCATGTATACATGTATACACATGCAGGGCTTAAAGTGTGGCTGGACGGCCATGGACGGTGTCCATGCACTTATTTTAAAATCTGAACGCCGTTCTGCCACTTATTGACCAGCACAGCCTGAAAGGGTAAGGGTGTTCAATAGGGTGGTCGTATCTGTAATGGCAAATTTTCAACTTCAGTTTCATTCTTTCTCCAACCCACCATTTGGTGCCACTTGGTAAAAGACTGATGTAGCCCAAAAATTATCCCGATTGAGAAATATTTAGGACTAGCACAACGTGTTTAAAGTTTTGCATTTTACGAAACATCATCGTCTTTTTGAGTATAAGGATAATTTAGTCACATTTTTGGACCTATGACTAGTTTTAACAGAAATACTACATTCGCTTACTCAAGTTCAACTGACAAGTATGCCTAACTTCTGCAATAATGATAAAGGTTTATTATATATTTTTATGAACAATAATTGACCATCGCAAAAGTATTTGACGCGTGAGGCCCTGAGATCGATGACCATAAACCTATAGGCCTACTAGTAAGCCAACACATTGCTATGTTCTTTTTGATAGGTCTGATTTCTATCTACATCAATCCTTTGTTACACTAGAGGCTCTTTATTACATGCTTAACTTTAACACAAATTCTGATATAACACGGACAAGGACCCCAATAGTAGTTGAATTAGAGGAAAATACTGCGGATATTTTCGTTTGTTGTGGCAATCAGAGCAGAATGATACAGCGCATCACAGATAAAATTTATCAAGAGCTGCTGTAAAACAAATTAATTAAAATAGATGTTGAAATTATTGAGGTCATAATTTTTATAGATCTATGAAATTACTTATTGCCACATGGGAGTCAAAGAGCAGTTTTTAAACAACTTCTAAAGAGAGCATCGTAATTGAGTGCCTTATGCAACCTACTCACATTGTTGTCTATTTCATAATATGGAATTTATCCCATTTAAAGAATACTTTTAGAGTTGAAAGAATGAACACAGAGTCAAACAATTGACACAGAAAGTGCTGTCAAGAGTGGATACAAATTACACTGCCTTTATTAACTATTGTAAATTAACTATCTAACTACCTACTACCTATTATAAATTAGTATGAAAGGCGATGGTGTCAAACACGTAAGCTATGAGCAACTCAAAATCTCTACATCATGCTCGGCAATGGATCCAGCTGAAATCACAGTAGCCACCAGAACATCTCAGACGATCAACCAATCCAAGAGAATAGGTATCGGCATAGCACCCTCAGGACAACACCCATTGTATACACTCTTGGTGGCAGATGAACACCTTCTTTGGGCAACATGCCAGAGATTTCACTTTGAGGGAAGTGTATTGTGAAAACTACACCATACCTCAAACCCGTGCAAAGACCAAATGCAATTTGATTGTGAGATAGGGTAATAATACCGCAGGTTGAAAACATATTGGCCTAAATCTGAGATAAAAATTCGCATCTAAAATGGATTGCTACTGTTCAATATTACACCATTTCCTTGTGCCCAGTGACCCCATGAACAATGACGGTAGAAAAATAAATATTTCCGAGAAATCAGACCTCATTAAGAATATTGTGGATTTTGCAGAATAGATTAATTACGTAGGACACAGATGAAACCACAAACTTGTATATTTATCTCTATTATATGCCATTACTGTTCCCTTACAGTCTAAGAAAAACAAGCTATTATTATCAATCAAGACAACAAGGTAACACAGGTAGTATTTGCCAATACATAATTATTATAGGATAGAGGTTATTACTGATGCGTTGTGTTATACAGGTTTTCTTGCCTTTGAGGAATTTCTCTTGAAGTGGCGCTATATAAATGGATGATTATGATTATGATAACAGTAGCATCATTACGTTTAAGTGTGGACAACTACAAGTAGCTCAATTGATTCCTGGTTTGAAGATTCCTGGTTGATTACAACCATATAGCTACTTTTCAGCATTAGAAGACACTTGCTATTATAAGGGTAAAACTTTGATGGCGTTGTGCTAGTCCTAAATATTAATATTTTCTCTTACAACTTTTTCTGTGATGTTTCTGAGGAGAATGGCACCAAATGGCGCCTTGGAGAACATTCAATTCCAACTTTCATTTTTAACGACCACCCTAGTGTTCAAGCACTTCTTTTGGAAAGGTAAGGGGCGTCCAGGCACTTATTTCTCCACCTTTATGCACTGTACACATGCATGTGCTTCATGCAGTCATATACAATTATACATGTGTGCAACAACACTATAGCCTACATACGTTCAAACAATGTGCGAACCTGCACGTAGAGGATAATACTTACATGCATTATATATAGGCATACAAACATACATGCAATGATGCAAACATATAAACATATACATGCAAACATATGTACATACGTTTATACCTAGTATATACACTATAATACACAGGCCTTCCCGCATATATATTATAGGCCCTAGATATTTGACTTTCATGACAGAAAGATAGGCCTACAGAGAACCCTAAAGAAGCGTTTGACCCTCACCGACTTATATTAATTTCTTCTTTCAGGCCGTTATCATTAATTTTTCTGGCAACCACGTAAGATCGTTCTCTATCCCCACCTCCCACCCCCCCACCAACCCCCATTTGGTAATCGCCACTGAACCCTTATCAACGCCTAAGCATCGACAAACATTGCTGGATCACTGTTGCCACATAGTCTGTCTTACGTTTTCGTTTATTTAATTTGCATAAACGCAGAACGATAGAAAATAATGGAAACACAGGAAAGAGAAACAATATTAATAATTAAGTTAATAAGCCTTTTTACTTTAGTCTGTGAAGAAGCTAAATGCAAGTGACTGACATAATTATGACTGACTGCTGGCAATTTTGCTGGTGGTCGGTTGCATATCAAGCTGTCAAAAAACGACGAATGCTGGTGACCATTTTAACATGACTTTAATGCTGTTGATGATGGTGCTCGAAGCTGCGTTTAAGCAAACAAAGCTGAGAGAGGCTGATGATCATCATATCAGAAAGAATCACTAAATGACTCGCCCAGAAGAGGCAGTACAAGTAATAGCAGCGGTCATAACAGTAACATTTACAGGAGCCACCGCCTGAAATTCTCCAGAGACCATGTCCACAGTGCCTAAAGTGTGGAAAAATAAGTGCCTGGACGCCCCTTACCTCTCCAAAAGAAGTGCCTGGACGCCCCTTACCTCTCCAAAAGAAGTGCCTGGACGCCCCTTACCTTTCCAGTCTGTACTCGCCAATAAGTGGCTGGACGGCGTTGAGATTTTAAAACAAGTGCATGGACGCCGTTCATGACCGTCCAGGCACACTTTAAGCCTTGCATGTCCACCAATTGAGCTCCATCATATTCTGGAATCATCGCGTGAAGTTCCTCAGATTCTGCAATCTGCAGTCATATCTTTATAGACTTATTGTCTGGCTGATGAGCAGCCACAGTGATGGGACATTCGACTGTAGCCTACTTCACCAATGAACTGCATGGCGATTCTTCGAACATATCACCATCGTAAAGCGAACATCAGTAGCGCTCATAATTATAGCGGCTGCTAATTACCGAATAATTCAACATCAACTGTCTATTTTAATATCAATAACATGACGGGCAGTGTTTAATCTAGTCCCCCTCCTCTGGGGGGGGGGAATTGAGGTTTCTGGGGGGACACATGAGCGTCCATAGGACGCTCGTGATGCACGTAGCACCGAGACTGGGAGGGGAGGGGTATCGTGAGGGGATGTGCCCCTCCCCATTAGAAACTTTTTGAATTTCCACATTACAATGGCAGCATTTTAAGGTGTCGTCTTAACAAAATAGCTGTACTTTTTCCGTGACCAATTAGAAATTTTTTGAATGTCCACATTGCAATGGCAGCATTTTAAGGTGTCATCTTAACAAAAAGCTCTACTTTTTCAGTGACCCATTAGAAACTTTTTGAATTTCCACATTGCAATGGCTGCATTTTAAGGGGTCATCTTAACAAAATAGCTGTACTTTTTCAGTGGTCCATTAGAAACTTTTTGAATTTCCACATTGCAATAGCAGCATTTTAAAGTGTCGTCTTAACAAAATAGCTGTACTTCTTCAGTGGCCCATTAGAAACTTTTTGAATTTCCACATTGCAATGGCAGCATTTTAAGGTGTCGTCTTAACAAAAAGCTCTACTTTTTCAGTGACCCATTAGAAACTTTTTGAATTTCCACATTGCAATGGCAGCATTTTAAGGTGTCGTCTTAACAAAATAGCTGTACTTTTTCAGTGGTCCATTAGAAACTTTTTGAATTTCCACATTGCAATGGCAGCATTTTAAGGTGTCGTCTTAACAAAAAAGCTCTACTTTTTCAGTGACCCATTAGAAACTTTTTAAATTTCCACATTGCAATGGCAGCATTTTAAGGTGTCGTCTTAACAAAATAGCTGCACTTTTTCAGTGACCCATTATAAACTTTTTGAATTTCCACATTGCAATGGCAGCATTTTAAGGTGTCGTCTTAACAAAATAGCTGTACTTTTTCAGTGACCCATTAGAAACTTTTTGAATTTCCACATTGCAATGGCAGCATTTTAAGGTGTCGTCTTAACAAAATAGCTGTACTTTTTCAGTGACCCATTAGAAATTTTTGGAATTTCCACATGGCAATGGCAGCATTTTAAGGTGTCGTCTTAACAAAAAGCTCTACTTTTTCAGTGACCCATTAGAAACTTTTTGAATTTCCACATTGCAATGGCAGCATTTTAAGGTGTCGTCTTAACAAAATAGCTGTACTTTTTCAGTGACCCATTAGAAACTTTCTGAATTTCCACATTGCAATGGCCGCATTTTAAGATGTCATCTTAACATGATAGTATCATATATTATTGTAGTAAATAATGTCATTATAATGTCATAATGTCATCATTATAATCATATAATAATAAATAATATCACGGTATACTATAACACTTCATGTAAAACAATGATGAAAACAGTAACTAAAAAGCAATGTCATTTCGTCAAATTTTTCTGGGGGGGAAATGTCAATCCTGGGGGGGAACTTTCCCCCCCAGAGACGTCTAGATTAAACACTGCATGACGGGTGGGTGCCAGGTCTTGACAGTCGCTACTTTATTACAATATTATTACTAAACTTTATTATTACTTTTGTGTTTTATTTTACGTCTCTGACATGTAATCTGCAATGCTTAAAAATGACAAAAATAACAGCAGAAGATCGTATTCTCATTAAAAATTTGCAAATTGAAAAACAATAGGGAGCTAGGCGAATGATAACTGAATTTCCAAATAAAGTATGGAGTAAAGAAAGTCATAATCGACTTTTTAAAAGAAAGATTCATGCCGGTTGCACGACAGCGCGTAAATCAGGAAGCGGCCGCCCGAAGCTCGTTCGAACTGTAGGCCTATACGGAATATTCGGCGTGTCAGTGAGCGGAGCGTGAACATTTCAGTCGTTTCATCATGGTTTCGGTCAGTGTGTCTCGAATGGGAAAAACCAGTGTGGTGTTTATTGAACCTGGAGCGAAAGTGAACAGTGATTATTATTGTGACCACGTCTTAAGACAAGGGTTACGGTACATCCGGTTATTCGAGCGAGATGTGATTTTCAAAGCTGGACACTGCAACAAGACGGAGCGCCGTTGCATACAGCAAAAAAGACGATCAACTTTCTTCTTCGGAGGAATGTCACCTACATCGAACCAGACGTATGGCCGTCAAATAACCCAGACCTAAGTCCGGTAGATTATGCTATTTGGGTGCTCTTCAACGGAAAGACTACCTTCGTCGTAAATTTGCATCAATAGTTCAATAATTGAAACTGGCCATTGTTGAAGAGTGGCAAAAATTATCTCTGCAATTTACAGCCCTAAACAGAATTAAGCATTGACCAGTGGCGCAGACGTTTAGAGAAAACTGTTGAGAACCGAGGAGGACACATTGAATTTAATTTCAGATTTTGTGAGAATTAACATTTGGCAACAATTTTCTTTTTCTTTATAGAAGAAAAAGTTATAAACAACTTGTTATTTGGCTGTCTCACTTTTTATGCGCCATCCTGTATATATAGACTAGGCCGCCCTATACTTAATAGGCCTACCGCCTACGTAGAAGTGTACACTGCAGGACGCTGTAGGTGGACAGGTTTCACTTCCAGGTTGTACCTTTAGTCCATGTTTAGGCCTAATAGGCCCTACTCAATGTGGCAAGAACATGGTAGCAATTGCCAACCTCAATAGTGCAGACTATAAGTTTGTGTTGCTTAATTTTGCATAATTATGACGATATGAATCATCTTGCAGCGTTAAATTATAGAAGCCTGTTTCCGGGAAATGATGATCAGTAGCCTAGCAGTGTGTCATGTGATTTGCAAACCCGTTACCATTGGCTATTTTTGAAACTATGTATTGGGGATGGACTTTCCCTAATAGGCCTATATAAATCTTTTTTTCACTAAATAATGATAGCATAGTAACAAGACAAAAGAAGTAAATGCAAATAAATTAAGCATTCTCAGGAGAGCACCTGCCTGCATGAATAGGCCCTACTAATTTAAGACAACATAATAATAATAATAATTTAGTGAATAAAAGATTTAGCACGTTGGAGACGAGAACCTGTAAAAAAGCTTTTATTATTTATTGTTTTTAAAGCCTGAGGGATCATTTATACCTCGGGCGCTAAAAAAAAATTATAATAATAATAATAATAACAATGACGATTGCTATGGCGCCGTAACACAGCCATGCCGTTACAAGGGCGCCTCACATAGCCTACTAAACTAAACAGCAAGATAGTCTAAGTTGACTTAATACAAATATATGTCGTACATGCATAGATACTATAAG
>CATKHU010000107.1:0-71993 GCA_949752735.1 Lumbricus terrestris
GTCTCATCTTACATAGAGCCTAGTCTTATCTAGTTTAATCCAGTATTATCCAATCTATAGTCTAATCTAGTCTCATTTAGTCTAGTCTTGTCTAGTGTGATCCAATAATGGTCCAATTTAGCCTAATCCAGTCTATAATTATATTCAAGTGGAGTTTAATCAACTCTCATTTTGTCTTATTAAGATATTAAGTTATGCAGTCATTTATGAACGGTTGTGAAAAAAGTACCATTAACCCCTACATTATGCCTTTTCTCGCAGCCGGTCACATTTTGGTGGATAATATTTATAGGTGTCAGGGACATACAATGTATTGTGCGGAAGTCCCAGACCATGCACCAAGATTTAGTTAAGAGCAACGTTTGGAAAATATTGCTGTGACAGCGATGTGAAACTGAACGAAACCTTCTAATTGGAGATTATTATCCTTCGTGAATGAACGCATGTACATTATAGGGCAACTCAAATCGATGTTGTCTGCTCCTTGGAAACATGCAAGAACGTGTATTTGCATATTACACAATATGCATATACATGTATTATAATAGTAGGCCTATGTGCCTCGTAGGAACTTTTGGCAAGTCTTTCACTCGCAGTTGTTCATGTGTTTCGGCGTGAAACTCCGATTCAGTGTCAGCGCTGTAGTCGGTTGCGTTTGTCGTACTCAGAAGTCTTGGACGGGCGCTATAACAAGTGCACTTACTGTACATATGTAATAATGGATTACATTCTCTTGCAATCGATATCGCCTCAAAACTGGAAATATTCTGCATGTAGAAGATTATGCTGACAGCTTACTTCAAAATTCAATTGCTTACTTATAGTCTTTTAAACTCATAGATCAGAGCGTGCATGGGTTTGTGAATCTTTTAAAGGCGTCGTTTAAATTCAGAGCTATACTGCTACGTAGGCTACATCGTACGTACAATCGTGCCTGCATGTATACACTTATTATGCATGTGCGAAATTGTGCATATCATGGCATTGTTTCCTATCAGACATTTAACGTTTTCTAGCTCGAATATCCGACTGGCATCGACTAGGCTACATAAAAACGTCTCCATCACTGCCACACTCAAGAAGATTGGCGTCAAAGCTGATTGCTCTCTACGTATGTGTCACTATATTTGCTAACACTAGGCATTCCATCCGAAGGTTTCTCTTCCAATTCATGAATCATAATTATTACTCTTTGGTATCACGTTCTCACAGCCGTTAAATGTAATGTTTCACATCAACATGACAAGAAAATGATTCATTACTGGGCAACAAATTTTCATGGAATTTTTTTTTCCTACATGAAATTTGCACTTTCCTACAGATTTGAAGGTGCTGAACACGAATATGACAATTAAATTCAATAATTAGCTCCAGTTTCTCTGATATCATCAAGAGTTTCTATAAATAGAACAATGCGTACATATGACATTTGTACCAGTAAATATTCACTGCTACATCCCACTATCTCTTGTATAACTGCTCAGGATTATGTCTGGTGAGCGTACAAGTAGGCCTATGTATGTAAGAGCACTTGCTACACTACCTTTTCAAGACCCTAATCCGAAGCACTCCCGACTACAGCACGGACACTGAATGGGAGTTTCATGAAGTGCATATGCAATTGCGAGTGAAGGACTGCTCACAGTGCTTCTAAAGGGTCCCTACGCGGTGGCCTGAGGTGGATTCAAACCCATAACCTTCAGGTTCCAAGGCACTGAACATACCCCTACACCACCGTGCGCCACATAGTAGGCCCATATAATTATATGTAGTCAGCCAACATGGAAGCTTCCCTGGTATCGTTTTCCATGTCTGCAATGTCTTCTTCAAAACGTTCGTGTGATACATAGGGTCACAGACACCAAGTCCGTAACCAAATCCTTGTAGTTTTCTGCCCTGACATTCCAGTGGAAGTTAGTTAACACCAGACGAAATGAATCCTAAGCTTGATTCTTGTCGCCCCGAAAGCAGGTTGTCAAACATTTCATCTCTGACTAGCTATCTGACTGATCTGAGGACCAACAAAACTTCCTTCCTTAATTTCTGTTTCGCCATGGAATTTGGCAGCCAAGTATTACACTACAGACAAGACTGTCTGGGTTTCAACCATTTCTAGGCGTTGCACATAGCCTACTTCTCTCCGACGCCCAGAGATTTCCTCTCAGGCCAGTTTCTTCTCACTTAGTGCAAGGTCCTTGCTCGACTGTCCAATTCACATTGAAAACAGCAAAATTTTGTATAATCCAAGCTGTGGACTCGTCAAGAAAGCCAATATACTTTCAAGTCACAATACAGATCTCATCCATACCTGCTGTATTGAACAGAATTCAACAGGTATTTTAGGTTGTCGTAGGTTTCCTTCAGGTGGACGGGAATGGATGAAAGCTGGTTTCCAATATGCAGCAGCTCCGCATCGAGACTCAATTTCGTGGAGTCTATGAATAGTCGCCATTCTTGAGAGTCATGTTTGACAGCAAATCCAAGTGTATCCTGTTGCCAGTAATCTGCACCGTGCTTTGGGAACATTATTTCTTATATCTAAGAAACGATGACTAGTTAAATGAGATAGACGAAACCGATTGCCAATGAGATAGAAAAGCATCCAGATTGAAACTTGGAAGGCTTACAATGCATCTGAAGTGTTTCGAATAGATAATAATTATTATGAATGAATGAATTAAAATTATTGCATGAATTATCAGGCTATGCGTGAAAGTGATAGCAAAGATGTTGGAAACAGTTACTAAGAGGTGAACAATAATTATAATATTGGAGGTTTGAGACCAAAATCAAAGATTATTCAAAGAATGTCCTTGCTGAAGTCTGATGTTTATTCAAAACTATAAGATATTAACTCAGTGATTAGACTAGGCTAGACTACATTGTACATGAGACTGGATTGGACTACACTAAATTTCGCTATATTGACTAGACTAGATTAATCTTGGTTACGGTAACTTAGAAAACATTAGATCGTATGTATTAGGCAAGATTAGCCCAGGCCAACTGTAATTAGACTAAGGCTTGATTAGACGCGGGGAACACATAGATCAAGTCTATCAGAGGATATAGAAGGACGCCGAAAAAGTGGCAGAAATAGAACGAATCATGATATCACAAAGATACTTCGGTAAGAGTCAAATGAAACTTAAGAACCAAAGCAGGAACTTTGAATTGTAAACGAACAGAGAGAGACACATGGAGCCAGTGAAGTTCTTCAGTCAAATGTTTGTGGCGATGTGGAAGAATCGAGGAAGAATATAGACGCCTATGCCAAAATGACAATGTTCAAAAAGCTTACCAACAGAACACTCCATAGTTTCATCGATTAGCAGCGTCAGGAAGTTGAATGCAGTAATGGAACCATTAAAACTGACTGAAAAGAATGTGATATAACTTTTAGTTCAGAGCGGAAGGACTCTCTGACGGAGACTTACAAGTCATGTAAAGCGCTCCCGACAAAGCCGTAGCCAGGATTTTATTTCCGGGTGTTTACTCGAACGCGAGCAAGCCCACTAGCAACTCAATCAACTGATTCATAAGTATATTGATATATTCATAAGTATACTGATACCTAAGAGCTTTTGAGAAGCCTCATGATTTGTCATAGCGTGTTCTGAATGTCAATACATTATACACTGTAGTTCTTATATCATATGTTAGTAAATGCATTAGGCTATTTCATTTCCGTTATTTCATTTTGGGGATGTTCAAACACCAAAAACATCCCCTAGCTACGGTCTTAAATCCCGTTATATTACCCACCCACGTCTAATAAAACTGCCCTCTTACAGCACATATAGCCTACAACAGCTTCATATAGGCCCTACCTGATAAAAGGCGCAGCAAGACACGACTGCACAGATGGTCGGATCGTAATAGTAGACTTCACAGACTTGGACGTCGTCTCTCCAGTTATACGACCTGCATCTTTCATCCATCGTACACTTCCAACCGCATAGCGCATTCGGTGGAGCATTCCCGATGTTAACTAACGCCCCATCCAACTGGGAGATGTTGAACTTCACTGACGGCGGATCAAGGACACACATCTCAGTTCCATTTGACGCTCGGGTCACCTGGAACGATTTGGAGATCGCCTCTCCGACGGAAAGTAGCATCAGATGAAGAGCGGAGCAACAAAAAGGGAAAATAAATCTCACATACAGCGACATATTGCTTTCCACAAAATATGGTCTCCGCACAATAAATAAAAACAAAGCTCTAGTAGACTTCTCGATTTCCAGTTGTGTTGCGTATGGTCAACATTTTAAAACTGCGAATGATTCTGGTCACGTGAAAGAAGATTCTACAGCTATACGAGGACGACAAAGAATTGACGTTTTCCCTGTGGAAAATATGACGTTCTCAGTTTGACAGCTATGAGTGTAGTCCGCTCTGATGTCAGCCACGCTCTGGTCGTGCGTGACTATTATAGCGTGCAACAGCTTTGCGGTACATCAGCCTCGTCTCTGTGTGTACTCCTCTGCCAATGATTTTCCATCGATCATGACTTTGCATTTCCTGAAGAGCGTCCCGGCTTTGCTATTGTCGCCGATCCATTGTACTATGATGCTGTGCGGGAGTGGCGGAGGGGCAGCAGAAGTCACACTTCGACAGTTCCCGAACCAATATGCATGTAATCGTAATCGTAATCGTAATCTCCTAATTTCTAAAGCGCCACTGGAAAGCCAAGCGCGGGGCACCGGCTTATTCACGAGCGCTGCGTTGAGTTACAAGGGTTGTCCGTAAGAGTAGTCCGTGGTGGTCCGGGTCGAGTTACCATAGGATCAGGATCAAATGCGTTGAGTCAAAAGGGTTGTCCGTAAGAGTAGTCCATGGTGGTCCGGGTCGAGGTACCGTATGATCAGAGGTGTGGAACAGCTACTAAGGTGGGTGTCGTCTGAGCCGGGAATTGGAGGGTGGGGGATCAGATGAAACAGGATAAGAGTTCTTGAACAGGAGTGTCTTTAGTTTCGAGTGAAAGGCCCGAGGTGTGATGGATAGAGGAGCCTGAGGAAGGTGATGGTGTGTGATTAGTAATGATGGAGGAGGGACTGAAAAAGACCGGAATTCAGGAGGCAGATCATTCCAAAGGCGTGGTGCTGAGTTGGATATGGCTCGGTTGGAGAACTTGAGATGACTTGTGACCGGCGGTCGAGAGAGTGTAAGGCAGGCGGATGATCGGGTAGAACGGGTAGGCTGGATGGTGAACAGTTCGCGAAGATATCTGGGCTGGGAGCATTGTAAGGAGTTGTATGTTAAGGAGAGAACTTTGTAGTGAATTCGCTCTGGTATTTTCAACCAGTGAAGAGACTTGAGGATGGGGGTGATGTGATGATGTCTGGGTGTTCTGGTGACGGCTCTAGCAAGAGAATTTTGTATGAGTTGGAGGCGCTTAAGTTGTGTGGAATCAAGGTTTAAGAACAGGGAATTGCAATAGTCAAGCTTTGAGTGGACGATGGACGTAGCAATGGTGGAAGCAGTTTTGAAATCAAGCATGGGTCGGATGCGTCGGAGGTCCCGGATGTGCATGAAGCAGGAGCGCGATAGATTAGAGATGTGGTTAGAGAAGGAGAGGTGTGAATCAAACATTACACCAAGATTGCGGACCGGAGCATCAGAGGTGAAGGTAAGAGATGAAGAGTTAGTCGATATGTATATTGAAGGGTCAGGGATTTTCTTGATTTGGTCAGGAAGGCCTAGAATAAGGAACTCTGTTTTGGAGGGGTTGAGGCAGAGGAGGTTGGACGACATCCATTGAGAGATCAGATTGACCACATTGAGAAGCTCAGCAATGGAGGTGGAGAAAGAGCCTGGGGAAAAGGATATGAAGAGTTGGGTGTCGTCTGCATAGAGATGGTGGTCAACAGACGAGGATTTTATGAGATGACTCAAAGGAGTGGTGTAGAGAATGAAGAGGAGTGGACCCAGGACGGAGCCTTGAGGAACGCCGCAAGATAGTGGAAGAGGTTTCGAACAGTGACTGGAGGCTTTAACAGAGAAAGCTCTGGAAGACAAGTAGGACTCGAACCAGAGTAGAGCAGTGCCAGAGACGCCAAAAGAAGAAGAGAGTCGATTAAGAAGGAGACTGTGATCGATGGTGTCGAATGCAGCGGAGATGTCAAGGAGACAGAGGCAGGAGACTTGCTGATGACTAACGGCCGAAACCAGTTTATTGTAGAGAGAGACGAGTAGAGTTTCTGTTGAGTGGTGTTTAGTAAAGCCAGATTGGTGGGGATTGAGGAGTGAGTTAGAAGAGAGGTAATCGTTTAGGCGGGCAAGGACAATTCGTTCAGTTAATTTCGATAGAAAAGAAAGGTTGGAGATGGGTCGGTAATTTGATAGGTTTTCCTTGTCAAGATTTGCTTTTTTCAGAAGAGGAGTGACGAGAGATTGCTTGAAGACCATTGGGAAATTGCCAGTAGAGAGTGAAAGATTGATAATTTTAGTGATTATAGGAATGAGGACGGAAGCGCAGTCTTTTAGGAGAGCAGTTGGGATAGGATCTAATTCACACTGTTTGTTGGGAAGAGAGTTTAGCAGGAGTGACACTTCAGCTTCAGAGGCGGGATGGAGTATTGGAAGGGATGACTGAGAGACAGGAGGAGTAGGATTTGGAAATGGAGGTGGATCAGTGTTGGAGGATTGTGAATCAAGAAGGGACTGCAATGTGAAGCGAAGGGATGAGATTTTGTCCGAGAAGAATGAACAGAATGTATCGGCCATAGAGGGGGGTGGAATGGAGCTCGGTAGTGGGGAGGGCGATTTGCGATGAAGAAGAGAGTTGACAGCTCTCCAGAGGTGGCGAGGGTTGGAGGAGCTGGAGTGAATGAGGGAAGAGTAGTATTTCCTTTTTGTAGCAGCAATGAGTTTGTGATATCTGTTTGTGGCTGATTTGAGGTTGGAAAGGGCTTTTTCACGGGATAGAGAGTCAGTGGCGCTCTTGTAGATGTGCTGAAGTCGCCTACGGAAGGTTTTAAAAGCCTGGAGGTAGGAGGTGAACCAAGGGTTAATGGCATGTGAGCTGGGTTTGGTGATGAGTGGTGCGTGAATGTCAAGGAGGTCGGAAAGAGTGGAATTGTAGCAGGACAGAAGGTCATCAAGGGAAGAAGGAGGATTAAGAACAAGTTGAGAACTGCGAATATCTTTGATGAAGGCTTGAGAGTCAATAGAACCTGTGTGACGGAAAAAGTGAGTGGAAGGAGGAAGTCGAGCAAAGGGCTTAATTTCAAGGCCAGCCATGATAAGGTAATGGTCAGTTATGTTGAGAATAGAGTGTGATAGCTTTGGAGATAAAAGGGAGGTGTTGGCAGTTATGACAAGGTCGAGGGTGTGATTCTTGATGTGGGTCGGGAAGTTGACATGTTGGACGAGATTGACTGATGAGAGGAGGTTCAGAAAGTCAGTTGCATGAGAGTTAGATGGATCGTCAACATGGACGTTGAAATCGCCAGTGAGTAAGAATTCGTTGGGAGTAGTGGCAGCAAGTGAGAGGAGAGAGCTAAATTCATCAAGAAAGACTGAGTTTTTAGAGGAGTAATTAGACGAGGTAGGAGGACGGTAGATGTTAAAAACTGTGAGTAGGTCTGAGGAAAGTCGAAGTGTTGTGGACGAGCATTCGAAAGAACTGAATGTGTGGCGAGAAGAATTTAGGACGACAGCCGGCTCACGAACCAGGAAGGCAGTGCCGCCACCAGATATTTTTGAGGATTTAGAGGAGGCGGTTATTCGAGGGAAGCTTTGAAGAGAGTAGCCAGTTGGTATGCAATCGGCTAAGTGGGCGGTTGAAGAGGTATTGGATAGCCAGGTTTCTTGGAGAGCAATGAGACCCGGTGGACGGGAGCCGGAAGCAAGGTCAGTGAGAGAAATAGAGTTTTTTTCGTTTAGTAGGGATCGGATGTTGAGAGAGTAGAGTAAAAAGTTCTTGGTTGCATTGTGAGTGAACTGTTTGTGTGAGATATTTGTGGTGGAGTGAGATGCAGATGATGGCCCAGGATTAACAGAAATGTCACCGCATAAGAGAAGAAGGAAAGATGGAAATAGTTTTTGAGGTCTGTAGTTAAAGCGAGGCGGTGTGATGAAATACGAAATCGGAATGACTGAGAGTTGACCATGTTCAACCGTTGCTGTCTGGTAGGCTTGGCGTGGGTGGGGGGAGTAGGAATCATTGGCCGCGAGGCAGCGGGAGCAGGTGAGAAGGAGGAGGAGTAGGAGCGTTAATGAATGCATTGGAGCGTAGCGCGAAGATGATTGGTTGGTCAGAGTAATGGCAGCGAGATTTGAAAATATTTGAAACAAAAGGAATTAGGAAAAAAGCTATATTTTAGAATTGATAGAGTGTAGAAAGATTTGAAGAAAAGGAACGAACTCACCGGGTTTATGGAGAGCTCCAAGCAGAAAACCAAGACTGTAGTTTCAAAGAAGACGATTAAAAGACGGAAAATGAATTTGAAGTCCTCAAGCGCGATGTGTAGCCTGTACCCTCACGTGATCAATCCTCAATGGAAATACGATATATCTAGGCCGATGAGATGATGGCTTTTGTAGGCCTATACTGCATAGTGTATAGGGATCCATTGTACTATGATGCTGTGGGGGAGTGGGGGAGGGGCAGCAGAAGTCACACTTCGACAGTTCCCGAACCAATATGTATGTGTACTGCATAGTGTATAGGCATCGCATAAAAGCCTGATGACTACGGGATTCGCTACCGGCATGATAATTATTATCATCGGGAAACTATCAATGATTCATATTAATACAGATCTATGAATATTATTTATAAGGTATACTAATATATAGGGTGACACGAAAGTTCCTTCACCGTTTTCAAAATGCGTTATCTCAGTAACGGCTTCATAATTATTTTTTTATAATATTTTGTCAGTGCATAATACATCAGCCAAATGAAAGATGCAGGTGCAAATTTGATTATGATCCGATCCGTTTTCGTCATTATTGATAAAACAATGTAAAGAGTCTAAAGACGACCAGTTTTTGCGTTCATCAACTTAACACAGTAAAGAAAATGTGTTGGCCTTGCCTCGTACACAGGAGTGACAAGACACTGTTGTTTCCGATGTCCTAGGTCCTAGGACATACAGACATGCGCTGTTAGTGTGCAGTAGTGTGGCCCAAATTTACATGGGAAAAATATTATTTTCAAAATATGCTGCTCCACAAGGCTGCCCTTGTTCCACTTGACTAGAAGACTCTGTGTTGAAAAAATTGAAGAGATCTGAGCATGTTTAGAGGTACCAATTTTCGAGAACTTTTATATAGGACTCACGTAAAATGTGAATACGAAATTTTAGCAGCTACATTATAAATTGACAGCAGCATTCACGTACTCCAAGTTACTAACCTAAATCATAATCAAGATGTCATCTGTATTTAAATAAATAAAGAATTATAAGATTATACACAAATATAAGCTTGTTTCAAGTTCTTTGTGTTAGAAAACAGTTGCTGAATTGGAGGCAATTTCAAAAATTTTCCTGTCAGCTAATAAACTAAAGGTTTTTTACTCCCAATTTGCTTCAAATATAATTGGATTGTTCACTTCTAAATGCTGTGTATACTGCTGATTTATATAAATCAAGTATTTTGCAGCAATTTGTTAAGCACTTCTTGCATATGATATAAGATTAATGCTGGTCTTTTGACTCTGTGTAATAATGGCTCATACTATATGACAGAAGGGTGCGCGGACGGTTGATCACCGGACGGTTGATCACCGGACGATTGATCACTGCGGACGTTTGATCATCGACCGATTGATCACCGGACGATTGATCACCGGACGATTGATCACCGGTCTAGTGGTCATAGGAATCTATTAACTGAGAACGAAAGATAAAAGTCGTAATTGCCGCTAGTAAAGATAAACATTTGTATGAAACAGACTCAATCTACCACATAATGTATTTAATTTGTAATGAATTATAAGAAGTGAAATGTGAAAATAATTACACTGAAGCGGCAAGCGTTATTAAACTGGTAACTAAACAGATAAACAGATGCGTGCTTATTCTGATGTGCTATTTGCTGTGTGTATATTTAAGAATTAACAGAAGCCGACGATGTTATCTTTACTAGCGGTAATTACGACATTTTTCTTTCATCCTCAGTTAATAAATTGGGGTGACCACTAGACCGGTGATCAATCGTCCGGTGATCAATCGTCCGGTGATCAATAGGTCGATGATCAAACGTCCGCAGTGATCAATCGTCCGGTGATCAACCGTCCGGTGATCAACCGTCCGGTGATCAATCGTCCTAGAATCGACAGAAGCTGTAGCTACCCATGGCATCATCCAGAAGTTCCCAATATGGTTGGCTCTTATGGCTGGCAGGCTGCTAAAGATCATTCTTTCTAGACAGTCACAAAACATGGGCGGAATCCTGAAGAATTTAATATTTCATTAAGATAATGGACTAACAATTGGTTAGGTCATGAAAGTAATAATGGGTGCTACCTAGGTAATCAGTTTTTAATCTTTGAAGCATCTCCGAATGGCATTCCCACAGAGAAAATCTAGAGCTGTTGTTTACATGGACATATGGCCCACGTAATGTTGACCCCAAGAAAAACTATATATGTAACATTTCCATCCCTCCTGAAAGATTTGACAGGTCTTGTTGACACAGAGATATTGTTGAAATGAAACATTTCCTGGTAGCGGAGCATTGATGTACGAAAGAGGTCATCACCTTTAAAAGTATGAAATTGATCATGTTAGTGGCAATTTTTAATGAAAGAAACAGGTCATCACATTTTAAAGTAGTCTACGGAATTTACTTTGATGTTTGAAAATTTCTACCCGAAAGACTTAAAAAAAGTTCCTCAGGGATCTGCATGGTAGTAATTACCATCTGACTCAAACCAGGCTTAAATTGATTTTTGTGCAAATTTTTTTGTCTTACACAGTTTTAAAGTAAGTCTCTGCTTTAAAATGACAAACTTTATTGCACTATCATTTTTTTGTCTCTAGGTTGAGTCAAAATATGATTCAGCTGTTCAAATCTTAAATCTGAGAAAAATGCATCTAAAGTTTGCATAATTATTGGAATGCAAAATTCTTTAGTAACCATGTTCAGAATTGAGTTTAATTAAAAAAAGATAAACAGCCTGCATAATAGGCTAGATGACAATCAGGCTTGTTTAAATCACAGGCCTACCTCATTGCCATACAGCCATGCTAGCCTTATGCCAAGTTTGACTATTGATGCTGGGAATATTGCAAACTTTAGGAAAAGTCGTTTAATTATTAAAACAATAACCACTAAAAACAAAGACCTTATAGTCTATTATCTTTGCTAAAAATATCTAAATATCTTTTAAAACTAAATTGTTTACAAATTATTGTTTTAATGTAATTAAAACGGTAATTATTTACAATTAATTTTCATACCACAAAATGGGAAAAAATATGAGTTTTATCACATCTTGGCCATTCTCCAGGAGGCATGTGTTGTGACATAGGTCTAGTTTGGGGCTATCGTGAAATGCCAGGACAGGAAATCCTTCAACCATACACCACATTCTAATGGAGGTGTATGACTCAAGGATAATCTTTAAAACTGTTCGATCTTCTTATTACTCAGAGTCAAGAATTAGCCAAAGTCTGCCTATCAAGGTTAAATCTAAATTTCTAAGAACGATTGAGAACATCTACAATGCTTCATGTTATATTTCATATTTCAATTTATGTAAGACTGTAATTGATTCTACATTGCCCTAATAGCTTTAATAGACTGATTTAATAGACACATTTGTGATGATAATTGCACGGCTCCTTGGAGTAGTACTGTCGAAAAGCGATTTTTTTAAAATTTTTCGATGCCTAATTAAAATGTTGCAGAAAATTGGTACCAGTAAACATTGTTCAATTTTGTTCATACTTGGCAAATAAATCACTAATAGCATATGGAACAAGAGCAGCCTTGTGGAGAATTGAATTTCCAAACTTTTTAATTGTGGGCCACCCTAGTGTGCAGTATCTCCTGTCTGCTTCATGACAGCACTGGCTCTATCTCGCATAGACTGGATCGTCGTCCCAACTGCTATCGATGAGAGGCGACGACTAAGTGGCTTAACCTCCCGTCACACATAAAGCCGAAGGATTGGCCACCCAACTCTCCGGATCACCTATTGAAAATTTGTGGAGTATTTTATCTCTCAACGTTTACAAAGATCCTGAGCCAAAGAACGTTGATCAGCTCAAGCGTCTCCTCCAACGAGCGTGGAGAACGATAGCAGTTGGGACACTTCAGACGCTGATCCAATTTATGCCGGATAGAGCCAGTGCTGTCATTAAGCAGAGAGGAGATACTAACAGCCTAAGTCTTTGTGGGGCGCGGTGGTGTAGTGGGTAAGTTCGTTGCCTTGCAGCCGAAGGGTTGCAGGTTCAAATCCACCTCAAGTCTCCACGTAGGGACCCTAGGCAAGTCCTTCACTCGCAATTGCTCAGCGCTTCGTCGTGAAACTGCGATGCAGTGTCCGCGCTATAGTCGGGAGCGCCTCTGAGTGGTCCTTTAAGGGACGCTATAACAAGTACGCACACAAACAAACGTCGGTATGTCAGTTTTTTCTCAAAAACTGGTCGTCTTTACATTGTTTATGAATAATGGCGAAAAAGGATCGAATCATAACCAAATTTGTACCAGCATCTTACATTATATAATTTCGGTTGATGTATGTATACACTGACAAAATATTATAAAGAAATATGAAACCGTTACTGAGATAACGCATTTTAAAAACGGTGAACGAACTTTCGTGTCACCCTATATTTATTGCTGAACGACTTGCTTATACATGCAAATTATGTAATTTATAATTATGTGCAAAATAGTATGCTTATTGCGTAATTATTATGTAACTCTTGAGTCTTGAATTCCTTTCAGTAGACTTATTTTCGTTTCTGGTTTGAATGTTTATGTCTTTCCAAATACCAGGTCATTTGCAGTCAAATGTGCCAGAAATTTTATATCATTATAATTATGTACATAGGATATTAGGATTCAAATTTTAGTTAGGTTCTGCTCAATGACTCTTTTTATTCTTACTGTTTTGTTACTGTGCTGTCACACATGTCTACACGATGGGCGTAGACTTTTAGGAGACAACGGGGGTCGGTCAGGGGTTGAACCTCACCATCACCCAGCACAGGCGCAGCAAACCACCATATGGGACCCACGGGACGCGTCCCCCAACTTCTGAGAGGCTTGGAACGGTCCCCAACTTCCGACGAGAGGCTTGGGATGGTCCCTGCCAACCTTTGCCACCGACTGCTGCTTTGTTCTTTACTGTTTTGTTACTGTGATGATGTATGTCTATACCCTGGGCACAGACTTAGGGATTGGGGGCAGCGGGGACGGTCCCCCTTCAACGTTTGTGGTGAGGACGGAGGTGCTTACATCCCTCCCCATATTTCAGAAATATTTAATAAATATCATCATAAATGTTTGCAGTTTTAGTCACTGTTTATTAGGGTGTCCCAAAAAATCTTTTTCTTGAAATTTTCGTGTCTCTCCAGTCAAAAAGTTTCCTATGGAGATGATAATATTTGTGTAATGTTTTCGAATTTTTGAAATAATTTTAGAGGTCCTCCAGGAACTCCAAATTTTATAGATAGCGTACTATGATATTCGTGTTCAAATATTTCAATGTATGAGGCAACGTCATTCACACCACATATATTTTAAATGCTTTTGCACAAAATATGATAATGTCATACAATGTAATTGCTCAAAAATGTTATGCTGTATTTTTCTCAGACTGGTTTTGCAGTTAAGTGACTGAAATTTGACAAAAAGTTATATATACACAGACTTTCATATAGAATTTGGAATATTATTTAACCATTACTGACTACTATAATGATTCGAGCAGTTATTCAAAAAAATAGTTTACTTTGAGATGGCATATTGGTACACAGTACCAAATGTGAGATAGTCACATGTTTGGTCCAATCACTGTAGTTCACTACATCGGAAGAAGTGACTCAAGTGAGTCATGGTTGCAATTTGGAAGTACTTTCGATGTTTTTCAACAGTTTGCAATTAAAACTGTTTATGACTTTCATTTGTTTTGGCATTAAATGTATGTATCATGCGCAGCCATTGACACTTGCCAAGTTGTTCACGATTACAGTGGCGTAATTGAACGATCTTCCAGATGGTCAAACAGCAGGACTCTCTAGAAAGCTGTCGTCAATGCCGGTAGTCCGGAAAAGCTTTGAGAGATATATAGCTCTGGTAAAGTTGTGGAAGAAACTTGACCAAGTGAGATCCAATTTCTGGGTCATGTGTAGTATGAGAGTTGCTTCCTTGTGTGGTGTTAAGAGATCGGAAAACAATTCAAGAGTTGCTTGCTCTGGACTGAAGTATCAAGAATGGCATTGCATTACTTTAAGTGCAGTAATACTGAGACCATGCAGGATAATCATAATTATGCTTGTAATCTTCTAACTAACATGATGCAATTAAATAGAGCATCAGCTGAGGTCGGACAGTGCGCCAGGATCGGATGTAGGCTAGGCTTACACTGATACAACAAAAATGGTTAAAGTGTTTTAGTTACAAACTTACAACAGATGACAGTCTCGTTTCCATAGAACAGCAACTCCATTTTCATTGAGTAATATAACGGCCTTTGCCATACAGCGTACTCTATAATTTATGAAGAGCACCAGACTTGCAAATACCAGTTATGTTTTGGTACATCCATCCCTCCATCAACTCAGCAAATGTAAAGAATTCATGGAAATCCTCCATAGGGTGATGCTCTGTGAGCCTGATCCAAAAAGCAAGTTTTAAAGCCCTCAGTTAACAATAATTATCTTTGGGATTTGTTGCTGCAGAAATTGACGTTTGTTTAATTTGAACCAGTTTCATCAAACATCTTGAAAAAGCAGAATATTTGCAGCCTTGTAGATGGTCAAAGACATGTATACTGCCCTCCTTATCAAATAGACAGTAACTGCAAAAATCCTATCTTGAGATATTCTTCAAGAAAGAAATTTGATCCTGCCAACCAGTTACCTTGATAAAGTTTCGAAACTTATTATATCATCACAGTACTTAAAAATGACCCTTCATATAGGTTTGCATAATTTTTATGATTTTTGAATTTAAATACTCTTAAATGCAGATACAGTCTTTTTGCTATGTACTAAAATTATTCATTGTTATGCCATCCTTGACAATAAAACTGTATCTACATTTAATATGATATTAATATAATATTCTTCTGTAATAACCCGCCTGCAAACGCACTGCTGTAAACATTTACATTTATACGATGGTCTCAGGCGATGGTAGACCAATATGACTTGAATTAGGAGAAGTTAGACAAATAGTAGGTTATCCTTGTGAAAGAAAACAGTGTTTTAAATAATTTTTTATACAATATATCAAAGTGAATTAGCACACATGCAACCAATTTCCACAGCACTACTTCAACTGATTTTTACTGATAACAGAGTAAAATGCAATGTATGCTTACTACTGACAAAACAATCATGAAAGAATACTGAATGTATAATGTTTTTCTTTTGTGACAGTTTGCTAAATATTTTCGCAAACACTTTGAGGTTATTCATTTTGAATCAAATCGTCAACATTTGCCGTAGGAATGTCCTGCCAAAATTTAAGTCTGTTTAGTGGCATAAGACCACCAAGTTTACTAATGATATCATCCTTCTTCACTTGTGGAATTCCTCTGTGTTCTGTTCGAGGCAGAGGCTTTGAAATGCCATTCTTCATAGCAGTGGCAGTCAAGAAATTTAACTGCATATCTTCTCCATTGAATGCGGTTTTATACAGGAGTTGTCGATTACCTCGAACTGCTTTGACTGTAACCATGTCACTCAAGTATGGTCTCGGAACTGTTCGACTGAGTTTATATGTCGAAGAATAATCAATCCAGTTGAAACAATCTGCAATTCTCATTTCGTGGACCACGACTTTTCCGTTATTAGCATTCTGTACACATGCTACAAAATCGTTGAAATCGTACACCTTGCCACACTTCTGCAGACTTTTCTCGACCTGATGGTGAAAACTATCTGCACTCATGAATGTGTGTCCAGGCTCAAAGAATTTCAAGTGCACCTCCTCAGCTGCAATTTCGTTGCTGTTGATAATATAAACTAGGTAAGTAAACAATGTCCAATTTTTGTTCTGTCCAGAACAGTTGTCCAGCCAAACCGTGATGCGCTTAGCATCACGCTGTTTTAAGAAAAAAGCTTGGAATGTGCTGACAATGTCCTCTTTCTTGCGACCCGCAAGACCTTCGTGCCACAACACAGCAACAGGTTTTGCAGATGTTGTATCTCCCAGCGGAACAAAGCTTTCGTTGAACGCTATGATTCGTCGCGTGAAAAGCACCGTCTTAAACATTTCCATTCGTGGGATCATAATGACCTTCTGCAGATCTGCTGAAAAGATTACATGTTCTTCTACTGCATTTAAACGGTCTCGGTCTCGGTCAGAGCGATACTCACGCCTACTCTCATCTGCTTTTGTAATATGTACTTTCCACTTCTTACACATCTCACAATCATGATTCAACTTATCTCTACTGTGATCAGGTGAATGCAGTGAAAAGCTTTCACAAAGCTCACACTCTTCATGACCCAGTTTGGCAAATGATATTCCCATGTTCTTTAACTCACCCCGGTAGACCTCATAAGAACATGCAATGTTTGGGTTCTTAACCAAAAAATCCTTGTGCATGAAGTCAATGGTCACATCTGAAGGCAAGTAGCGCCTATTTGGGGCATGTTCTCGTCGATAATGCGACACCGATGGACCAAAGGACTCCACATGACATCGTAATACAGTGCGGTCTACTTTATACCTCTTGCCCGAACCACGGCCGTCTCGTTTGGGCAGAAGAGATGAAGGGTCAACTGAATGCAATGCTTTCTGAACAACTGTGTCATTGTTTTTGTTAAATCCAAGAGTTCCAAGATAAAACACTTTACACACAGCGACTTCTTTCCCCTCATCTGTCTGTAAAAAGTAGTGAAATGTTAACGAACGCTTAGAATTATCACCAGTTGTCTTGCGTGCAACAGACTGACGCTTTGTACCACTGACGATAAATAGTCTCTGTTCGTACCAACTCAACTGCCAGAATTCCGAATTAATCTTTTGTCGATGTATTTCTTTGATTTTGGCTGTGCAATTTCGTTTGCAGCCCGCTAGACAAGGTGCTTGAACGCCATGTTTTCTTACATTTTCAGCAACACAATTCTTTTTTCGAGATTTAGGTGACAAGGTGCATACTTTTCGTTTTCGAACATTTCGAGTTTCACTGCTTGACGATGCAAATGGCAAATGATCGATGGCAGCTGACATAACTTTCGAAGAGTTGACGACAGCTGGCACAACTTCAGAAGGGTTGACGGCAGCTGGCAAAACTTTCGAAGAGTTGACGACAGCTGGCACAACTTCAGAAGGGTTGACGGCAGGTGGCAAAACTTTCGAAGAGTTGACGACAGCTGGCACAACTTCAGAAGGGTTGACGGCAGCTGGCAAAACTTTCGAAGAGTTGACGACAGCTGGCACAACTTCAGAAGGGTTGACGGCAGGTGGCAAAACTTCCAAAGGGTTGACGGCAGCTGGCACAACTTCAGAAAGGTTGACGGCAGGTGGCAAAACTTCCAAAGGGTTGACGGCAGCTGGCAAAACTTCCGAATTAATCTTTTGTCGATGTATTTCTTTGATTTCGGCTGTGCAATTTCGTTTGCAGCCCGCTAGACAAGGTGCTTGAACGCCATGTTTTCTTACATACAAGGTGCATACTTTTCGTTTTCGAACATTTCCAGTTTCACTGCTTGACGATGCAAATGGCAAATGATCGATGGCAGCTGACATAACTTTCGAAGAGTTGACGACAGCTGGCACAACTTCAGAAGGGTTGACGGCAGCTGGCACAACTTCAGAAGGGTTGACGGCAGCAGCTGCTGGCAAAACTTCCAAAGGGTTGGCGGCAGCTGGCACAACTTCCGAAGGGTTGACGGCAGCTGGCACAACTTCCGAAGGGTTGACGGCAGCAGCTGCTGGCAAAACTTCCAAAGGGTTGGCGGCAGCTGGCACAACTTCCGAAGGGTTGACGGCAGCTGGCACAACTTCCGAAGGGTTGACGGCAGCAGCTGCTGGCAAAACTTCCAAAGGGTTGGCGGCAGCTGGCACAACTTCCGAAGGGTTGACGGCAGCTGGGAACACTTTCTGATTAAAATTCAACCATCTTCTAACTTTGTCCTTCATTGCCGTATTTTTCTGGTCTTCAAATTTCTTCCTCCCTAATTCTACCATCCGAGCTGAACGATTCATTTCTGGGGATCTGAAATTTATTTTCACAAATTCATATTGGGAATAAATTATATGTTATTGTGAATGTTGGGAAATTAGCATCATTAAATGGTATGCTATTATAAGAATTGTTATTAAATGTTTTATGGCTACACGTCATTTCTTAACCACGACAGCCTCATTGCTGACCATAAATGTGCACTCACAACTACGGCTTAGGCCTATTCAACATGTCATATTTACAAATAAACCCGCTTTATGAAGGGTAACCGTATAAGTTGACACTGTAAATATCTAATTCCAACGGATAATTTCAATTAATTACTATTAAAACAACATACTGCCCGAAAGTGAAAGTGAACTTTGTTTTGCATCCACCACGGCTATCGGGCACAATTCACTAATAAATACGTTTTTAAACTCTTCTACCGTAAATTAAATTTCTGTGATTATAAAACTAGTAGACCTAATTTTATTATAAAGCAATTAAGTTGGTTACTAACCTTGTAGAATTGGTGTAAATAGTTGATTTTTTGACAAAATTAAGACTAATCGAAACGAATGTTTAATCCCTGCTAAAACGCCGGAAGTCCCCACTGCGCATGCGCACTGCAGATACGGCTAAAAATGTCCCATCTATGCTTAGCAAGAAGACCGTATGTGCGTAGATACGCCCGTTTCGCTAGGCACCCTGCAGATACGGCGTTTTTGCTAAGTACACTGGCCTGTATCTGCAGTTACGGTAAATTTAAAACGGCTATATCTCAGCCAAAGTAGCAGATACGGCTTTCTTAATTTTTACCAGGGTGTAGGGCTGGAATATCATGCCTACTGCGGTCCTAACTCAAAAAGTCAAAAATTGCAGTTACGGTCTTATTGCTAAGCACGGCAGTATAAAAGTCGCTGGAAATCATCACCTCAAAGATAGCACAAGTTATCATATAGATGGTCAATTAATCAACTTCGACAGTGCTTTAGTTTTACTGTGGCTTACCATGACAATAAAATTAACCAATATTGTAATATACAAAATATGTAACCGTTAACGGTTAACCCATATTTGCATTAGGGCCTATGTAACAGACTGTAGTGAAAAGGATAAATCAAACCGTCTGAAATTTCGTTTTGCATACTTAACGAAATGGCTGCTCCATACATGCAAACCCACAAAACAGCAGCTCTGCATGAAATTGTATATATATTATATATATATGTAATATTATATATGTATGTGTATATAGCATACACATATATATGTGTGGTGCACTTATTCATAATGAAAATGGTGTGGGGCTGCAAAAACCCAAGGTTCATGAAATTACAAATGAGTGATATTGATAATGATATATTATAACCCTTTGGGGGACCCCTAAATGTCCTTGAAAAAGTTTGAATTTTTTTTCATAAAGTTATTTTCTACCAATGATACTTTTTGGCTGGAGAGACTTAGCATTTTCAAAAATAACCTCAAATTGGGGCACCCTATCCATAACTTGTCAAGATGACAGCTTAAAATGCCACTATAACGGTTTGAATTTTTTTAAATGACACAGTGGGAATGACATTTTTTGAAGTCGTAAACCATGCATATACGAGAAATTATTTTGAGATGACGGCTTAAGAAATCTGAATATTTTTAAACAATGGGAGGGTGTTCTTTTGAAGTCTTAAGCCACAGCTAGCCTATCAACACTGAAATGATTGAGCAATTTCATTCAAATGACAGCCTAAAATGCTATAATTACAGTTTTTTAAGTAATAAATGAAACAATGGGCAGAGGATATTTATTGAAGTCTTAACGCATATCTTTCAGCAATGAAAATGAAAACTTTTTGAGTTTATGAAAGTCACCAAAGTTTACAGCATAGAAATTATATGGGGAAAGAACACTTCGAGAAGACGCTTTTGAAGTCTTAAACCACGACTGACAACACTGAAATGACGAGCAATTTAGTAAAAATGACAGCCTAAAATGCTGCCATTGCAGAGCGGAAATTAAAAAAATTTCGAGATTGGGACGGGGCACATCCCCTTCCCAAACCCTACCCCTGTTAGACGCCTCGCACCTCGTCGACCCTCCTTCGACCGTTCGTTTGTCCTCCAAAGCCAGCACCAAGTCTTCACCTGTGGTCTACACTGTAAGGAGATGGAAATGGACACATGTTTCTCATTCTTTAGTCCCGCTGTGTGCTGATTTATATGTACATTTCAATCAATGGATAATTTGGATATTTGTGGCACGAGCAATAATTTTTGCACCATTTTACCGTTTCTAAGATAGATAGGTTTCTCTGATAATAAGCGGGACTTCTGTCCCTTTTCCGGTTAGACGGAAATGATAAATGAACACTCATGATTATCATTCTTTGGTCCCACTGTGTCTTAATTTATGTGTAGACCTACAGTATATTAAAATCAATGAATATTTGCTGCATGACTTCTGTCCATTTAGGGTAGGCCTAACTAAGCTTTGAATCCCCAGAAGCTTCACCATTTTTAAGCAATGTCAAATGTTAATTAGGCCTACTATAGCTCATTAAGTGATTGATTGACTGATTTAGATTTAGGCTTTCACAGATCGAGGTGGTTCAAGTATTTTAATTCCGATATCATCGTTGCAAAATGTCAGGTAAACTAGAACCCAAAATGCACTCGATTTGGCATCAAACGCTCAAAAATGCGTTGGTTTCTGGGGCTCCGCCGCAGACCACTATGGGGGAGCGTCGTAAGCTCCCCATACGCTCCTAGTCGTTAAGGGCTTCTTGCCTTCGGCAATCGCGGCTTCGCGCGTTTCGCGCTCGCTGTTATTAGCCTACTCCCACTAAGAATTTCTAATTTCTAAGGGTCTACTGGGTCCAAGAAATGCTACGGGCATGCCTTAAAGATTGGCAGTGTTTAATCTAGACGTCTCGGGGTAGGGGGAGTTCCCCAATGAATGAATTCGCCACAGGAAAAATCGCGAGGTGTTGTTTGTATGTAAATACGTGCCATTACCACTCCCCAGAAAAGTTAATATGTAACAACAACTCCCAGAACAACCCCGCGGCCACGTGCTCATGCATTCTTGTTTAATAGGCCTATATAATATAAAATCATCACTAATAAAGGTCATCAAAAAATCTGACCGATGAAGGTGTCGTCCCCCCAAAATGTCCGGCAAAACCTGACTTTTCTCGCCCACTCCCCCAGCAAACCCGATTCTCCAGAGCAGGGGACTAGATTAAACATTGAAGGGTTGGACTTCATGTCCTGGTCCTTAACATAGCCTACCCATTATATGCACACGTCTCCAAAGAGGGGGTGACCATCCCATATGGACCTACTAGTGCATTATTGCGCCATCGACACAGGTTGGGCGCGTATTTCTGAACTTGGAAAAAGGAAGAGCAAAAAAGTTAATACGCTTGCTTGTAAGTCTTCTGTAGGCTACCGTAGACCCAACGTAGATCCATCTTTGTCGATTTCCAAAAGGTTATTGAGCACATAGAACATTTGATTAGTGGCTAATTATTGATACCGGATCGGTCACAGGGAAATTCTTATCTGATTAATAATTGATACCAGATGTTCCATTGCTACGAATCTGTGAAGCTTTAAAATCCATTTTATCACAGGGAAATTATTATTATCTGATTAATTGACACCAGCTGTTCCATTGCTAAGAGTCTGTGAAGCTTCAAAATTCATTTATTATCTACGATGTAAGTTGCGTTTTGGCGATACTGCGTCGTGACAAAGGTAATTGCCGTCGTTCTCCTCTTTACTCGAGAGAACTGACACTACAAGATATCTCATCATCGGCTAAACGACAATACCAGCATTAGCCCGCCTATATAACATCCGATTTCATCAATCGCTTTCTGAATTTGATTTGCCTGTCAGTTTTTGTCATCAATTAGCGAATATAAATAATGCTGGCAGTGTCAGAGATTATCTGACACTCATTGCTGGTGATTACTCAAATTATGAAAAACTCAATAATTGCGGTATCATTAAGACTTTTATAATTTTTGGAAATCGACTTTCGATTTCCTATTTTAATTAAGAAGACTCGTAGGAGGTGCATTTATTTCGTGTGTTTAGATAGCTGTAGAAGCGCCAATAACTCATTTAGACCGATTATTTGTCACGGACTCAAAATTAGAACAATGTCAGGTAATGTGTGTTTATTAAAATATTGTTTTAATAAAATTCTCAGAAACTGGTCCAGGTGGTTCTACCATTATCTCATGCTTCAGTTGTATTGTTTATATTTTCTTTGTAAATCAGTTGAAATGTCATATTCATCTACATTAGGCCGCTTTAGTGGACTCTTTTAAAACAAAACTTAAAACTTATCTGTTTGCTAAGGCTTATCCCGCAGTTGGCCGTTTGTGAGGCGTCCTTGTTGAGGTATGACCGCGTTACGGCGCCATATAAATTGTCGTTATTATTGTTATTGTTATTATTATTATTATTATTATTATTATTATTTTTATTATTATTGTTATTGTTATTGTTATTATCACTATTATTACTATTATTATTACTACTATTATTATTTTTTTTACCCGAGATACATAATTTATGATCCCTCAGGTTTTTAAAAGCTATCCTAAGATTAAGAATCTGGAACTACCGAGCCTCGTCCCCACTGAAGTCCACAAGTGTATATTATTATTATTATATTCATTCAATCATTCATTAGATGCATTTGCATATTATTATCATTAATGTTTTATTATTGTTATTATTATTATTTTTTTTTATATTATTATTATTATTATTATTATTATTATTATTATCATTATTATTATTACTACTAATACTATTATTATTGTTATATTTATTATTATTATTGTGAGCTAATTTTGTATAGTGTATGTGGTCAGCTAAGGGGTGAGCGTACGAATAGACCAGCTCAAGGTCAGCTAATTGTTAAGCGTACGGACAGACAGACTTGCAGGTGGCAGACTGGCGGGAAAGTTGGCGCGGCTCGGCCGACCGTCGCCGGAGAGCGCGCGAGAGAGAAACAGACAGACAGACGGAGAGAGGCAGAGAGAAGGACAGAGCGGCAGGGGGAAGAGTGTACGCCCAGACAGTGAGATAAGTTGTTGAAGGAGTGCAAGTAGTGTAAGACGTTTTAGAGAACAGTGGAGTGTGTGTTGAAAACTTTAGAGAGCAGTAAGATATTAAGGTTGCGTTGCTGTCACAGAATTGAATCGCTTGTCGTCGTTGATGCATTGTTGTGTTATTTGCGAATATTAAAAAGGAGAAGAAAATACAAGAAACAGATCTTGGTTGTAAGTGAACAAGTTAAGAACTTTAGAAACTTATACACTAGCCTTAGATACCGTCATACAGGGAATAGGTTAGGGCTAGGCTGCGCTACAGAACAGTAAGAAGAGACTGGAGAAATCGTCAGTGATTGTGGAACCTGACAATTATATTCATTCAATCATTCACTAGATGCATTTGCATATTATTATCATTAAATTATCATTAATGATTTTATTATTGTTATCATTATTTATTTTTATTACTGCAGTATTGTCATTATTAAACAAAATACCATGCAGTAAATCATTAATCAGACGATGCATATACTGGCCATCACCTCAGCTAGGCTGATTAGAATTCAAGGGCAGGTTAATCGCGGTCAATATCCGACTACACAGCCAGCGATTTTTCTGTCGGTCCTCTTTCTCGTCCCACAATTTACTTCCTCAGCCATTAGGTTAATGTTAGCAGAGTCTGAGAACGACTCCAAATCAAAGCACCGCTCCCCTTTGTCCACTAGTTTTGGTGTGCATACTGCAGACGTCCGCTAAATGCGGACAAAACAGTTGCAATTACAAATCAATATCCTTACAAGGACATGGATGCGTCGAATGCAGATCATATCCTGCGGATGTTCTTTGTGGACGACCTCTTGCCTGTCAAAGAAAGGACAAAGTATTGTTATGGCGCATGCTGATATCACCTGTGGTCATGGCGACTATTATAACAGGTCATAGACCTATCGGCTTGCGCTAGAACAAGCAAATATAGTATTGTATATAAGTTTTTATAAAGTGGTTGTCATTGACTCGTACACATAAAGATAATATCTTATATTATAAGTCTCGGACACAATGTATAGCTAAGAATTCTATTCTCGCTGCACCATTGTTTACTACGCCATTGAAAACGGACAGGTTTAGGCCTACAGTAATAGGCCTACTAGCGTCGATGAGTCAATCCTGCCACGGAACTCGGAATTGCAAAAATAAGTCTATGCTCCTCGATGTTCAATTTGTTCATGCTTCAGACAATATTGTGCATCGAAATGCCTCAACATCAAACAGACTTGGCCAACTTTTGAAACCGGCCTATTTTAAGCAAATGCCTGATCTGCGGATTTTTCTGCAACGTATGCCCAAAACAGTTGCAGTTACAAATCGATATCCTGACAAACTTATTAACATGACATGTGTTCAGGTCTACTGCCATTGGGCAGGTCTCTCTACGTGTGACCCTACGTGTGCGCTTTTGTAGCCGTAGTCTTTGAATTTGCAAAAACTCCCACTCTAACGAAGAGACATTTACAAACCAAAGTTGTATTGGTTAAAAGGTCTGGTTGTTTTTGCATTAGTTTACAGAGTTAGCGGAACTGTCTGGTCCTGGGTTTGCCCACGTGGTCGGATGGGTTGACTGGTTCGGTCAGGGTCGTGTTACAAATATCTGTCGGATCGGGTCATCAAGGCAGTATAAAGAATCATTTAGACACAATTTTATGCTTATCATACTCTGTAATTTAAAAATTATGCCATCAGCATTGTCAAAATCCTTTTTAAAGTTTGTAAACCAGTTTGCATCAGCGAGTGTAAATCTTAATGTATTCAATGTGACCATAAGTCATGTACATGGCATCCAGCACCCGTACGTTTTGCCCTGCACGTCAAGCAATCTATCGAATCACAAAAACCGTGATCTCAGATTCTGCGTTTATGAGAGTTTGTCAAATGTTGACGTTTTAGAGATTGCTATGAAGCGTTCGATATCCATTCAAAATAGTTTTGATCCAACCGTCAGATGTAGAGCATGTCCAGTTTAAACAAAACTCGAAGTAGTCAGTATAACAATTATGTATGCATAATTATGCAGACTTGTGTAGACCTATGTATATTTGTATATACGGATATGTTCTATGAGTCTTATACGCAGGTGATATAAGCCACGCTTCTTTGCAGCATCGGAGTAGGATTATCAAGGGTGAAGAAACTCGAATTGGCGTTGAGGTTCGACTTGCCACAGTGGTCTCCGGGTCCAAGGACCGGGTTATTGTCGTCCCCAAACCACCAACCAGATCCAATTATATCGGCACAGTTCCTTGCGCCGTCAGCATCATTGTCATCGTCGTATGTTGAGAACATCTTGTTGACTTGGTGATCTAGTGAATCGCTTCCGTTGCCCCCTTTACCTGTCGCCGTCAGCTTGTAGGACTCTGCTTCGGTCCCCACTTTGAACTTGTCGTAATCACGGTAGTACCAGGTACCGCCGGTGTTCAACGCGTAGAATTGGGCGGAGCAGGCGCACGAGACGGACGTCACCTTGTAGAGCAGATCGTTACCGATCCAGTAGTCTCCTGATGTGTTGCCGAAGCCGACCTTGTAATCGGCCCAGGACCGACGGAAGAAGTCCGTGCTGTTACCAAGGTTCTGCTGCAGCATGTACTTTCCGCAAACTGTCAACAGACACAGACGGTTAGGAAAGAGGAGCTATGGTAATTCAAGACATGGTAATTCAAGACATGGTAATTCAAGACATGGTAATTCAAGACATGGTAATTCAAGACATGGTAATTCAAGACATGGTAACTCAGGACATGGTAACTCAAGACCGGGTAATTCAAGACATGGTAACTCAAGACATGGTAACTCAGGACATGGTAATTCAAGACATGGTAATTCAAGACATGGTAATTCAAGACATGGTAATTCAAGACATGGTAATTCAAGACATGGAAATGCTAGATATGGTAAGTTCTAAAGGTAAGATGGTGTAGGGTGGATGTTGTAAGATAAGCTTTTGGCAATGTTTTGTCATTTCATAGTTTCATCGAGCGTTCGTGAATTAGTTGTAGCTCTAGATGGCTCTCTCACCTTCACTGAACATTATATCCAAGCTTACCCATTCTCCCTATTTATACCCACTTATAATTTAGACAGACCCGATCTGGATTCCTCTTTCCCTAGTTTCGACGAACTCTAGTTCTAGAGCTGACTCTACTCTTTTCCACTCTATCCTCTTAAACCCTTGTCACATTCTTCACGACCTGTTCCCTCCCTTTAAGATTACTCCTAATTTAACTCGAAGTAACCATGACTAGAGCTGATGCCTTTGCCAAAAAGAAGTTTTATTATTTTAAATGTTATATCACTTTGAGAAAACATTTCCACCATTTACATTGTATTTCTTCTGCAAATTTCTGCGCTTGTTGGATGTCTAATAAAAAATATTCTCTCTCTTATTTATTTGTTAACTAGCTGAATTACCCGGCGTTGCCCGGGTAATTTCGGTTTTTAGTTCCCAGCCACACCTGACTCCGCTCCCACGCCCGGGAAATTTCGGTTTCGTCCCCCGCCACGCCTGACCCCGCTCCCACGCCACCCTTCTCACCTCGCCTTACATCGGCCCCAACCCGTTCCCACCCTGGTCGCCCTTCTCACCTCGCCTTCTTCCATCGGCCCTAACCCGTTCCCACCCTGGGTGCCCGTAGTTTCCCGTGAAATTTAGGTTTTCGGTCCAACCCAGAATCCAACCCGTCCGTGTTTACGCTATAGTCATCATTTTTGCGAAACCGCGTGCGAAAAGATTTGACCTCGGCGATAAATGAGGTTAAAAATCTATTGCTTCGTTGAAAATCGATCGGCGAAAATTATTGCGTCTTCAATTATACTGATACATACGACACGGTTAAGATAAATTAAGATTAATATTAATTAATGGCATAGCGCTCTATAAGAATAAGACCGGCCATGACGTCATTAATGGATTGGTTTGAATCATCAATATATCATCGATGGTTTCAATGTTGAGGATGATGGTCTGAACCGTCTGATATGTTGTAAGCAAATAGCGTGTTAAACGCAGCATTTCGGAAATTAAATGTTTCAAACTCGGGAAAAGTTAAAAGTTTTGAATCGCGAACTCCTTATGGTTTGTTATCGGGTGCTAAAAAGTATTTTTGTAAATATTGGGAAAAATCGGTCTCGTGGATCAAAAGTTTTATTCATGGATATGGCAGCCACGGACCGTTAAAATGTCGCGTAAGTTTCCACATCGAAACTTAAATCGACACTTAAAATGTCCATAAGTCAGGTTATGGAGTGAATTGAGGGCTAAGAAGCTGAGATTAGTGGCGTTTACTTCCAAATTCGCATAAGAAGATTTAAAAAATTGTTTTGTCATTTAGATCCATTTGGTTTCAGAGCAGACCCCCGGGACAGATTTGCGCACATCCGGACATACAAACAGAAGGGACAAACTTTCTCGCTTATAATTATAGATATATGTCATTCATTGCCTTTGTCTCAATTGTCCAAGCTTTTATCTTTTCTCCAACTGACTACTGAAATTCACTCCTTTTTGGTTTACCAACGATTCTTCTATCATCCATCCCCCTTGTTATAATCTTGTGTGCGTTTGAGTAGATGATTGATCAGAGATCTTACGTGTTGTGGTTGGAATGGTGAAGGTGGACGTCCCAGCAGTTGTTGCCACCGACGAAGTTTTAGCAACGGATGTAGTTTTCGACTCTGAAATACCAAATAAATTAACTCAATTAACGGACTGAAATATGAGGGTTATCAGAAGCCAGACGAAGATTTTATGGAATCACTGTAACGGGGGCTGGACGATAAAAGTGACGGGGTCATGGTAGAGGTTCCGGGACAATTCGGAGCGGACAATTCGGTCGGACAATACGGAGCGGACAATTTGGAGTGGCCAAGAATTATTCTCATCAATCCAACTTCTATTTGAACAACAATTGCATCCATCCACAAATCTGGCCTCCATTCCATTAACTTCTATTTCAGAAACAATATTTTCATCAATCCAACTTCTATTTGAGCAAAAAACTCGTCGACCCGCATCGCATTGTCTGACCCGTATTGCTTAATCAGAATTGTCCGCCTCCGTATTGTCTGGACAACATAAAGTTACAGAAGCTGGACGAAAAATGTGATGGAGCGATGGTAACAGAAAACGGAGTCAGAATTGGTCTGACGAGTGCATATGCATTGTATTTACAGTAGACTACTTCACTTCTTGCAGGTTGCTGTTCAAAGGCAGGTAGCAGAGGGACCCGGTAGATTAGTGGTTAACACGCTGGCGTAGAGTGCGAGAGGTAGCGAGTTCGATCCCCCGTTGGGCGGATTTGCTTTGTAGGCTGTTATAGCGCCATGTATTGCAGGCTGTCTGCTCAGTTAGTATAGTTAAGATTTGTGTATTCTGTGATCTCCGTTCTTGTGAATTGTTTAGACTGCATATTAATTGTACCTTGTAACCGGTTGCGGTGTGTCAACCAGATTGTTGAATAAAGAGAATCGTCGTCAGTGTAATGTGTCCTTGACGTCGATTGCTAGGCATAGATTGTCCCAATTATTGCAAACTGTAAAAATTGCGGACTGTCCTAGCTTATAATTTGGACAATGTACAGTTTGTACACGTCATCGTCAGTTGCAAGCTAGATCCAGGACTATTTGCACTGTCAGATGTCGGTGCCAATAGCATGAGGTTCAGTGTTTGTTTTCCCATGTGCATTGTTTCACGTAAGTGGAAACGCAGCATATTAGACGTGGAGCGGGCGAGTATCAACTGATCAATACTCATTATTCGGGTAATAGGAACACCGATGAACGTAATTGTTCAGACGAAGACCGGAACATAAACATTACAGATTATGACAACGATGAGGTGGATGGATAATGTGTGAATGAACGCAGGGACCTGCATTGAATGCATTCATGAATAGATAGATGGAAGAAAGAGAATAAATTAATTTAATGTCTGAAGCGAGACAAGGAAAACGAGTAGGCCTATAGATCACGGACAGAGAGAGGTGAGCAGAGAATAAAAAGACAGACTATTGAAACTGTTGAAACGAAGTCAATTATATTATGAATTCATCCGAATTACAATGGTGGAGCCAGGAACCAATTTGGGGGTTTCCGTTTGGGGAACCAATGTACATTCACTCACTCATTCATTCATTCATTCATTCATTTATTCAGGCTTGAATAGGTGGGTGATGATAGGCCTATGCAGCTAACACAATCGTTTTCTAATTGTATAACTAGCCTATTATGATTCTGGCAGGTCTGTATAAAGTAGGCTAATTTACGATTTTACTTGTTGTGGTGGGCATGGTGTAGGTTGATGTTGCTGCAGTTGATGCCAATGACGAAGTTGTGCGATAGGAGGAGATGGTTGTCGGCTCTAAAATACAATAACAAGTTGAGATGTGATACGGTGCCATGTGGTGTCATAAAGTGTTATCCTTCTTGGTTCAGCCCGATACCTCGCCTAAGCTTTGTCGTACCTTCTCAGCTGTCGTTTCATCCCTCTGGAATGGACACCATTTTGAGATACATACATGTACCGCCAAGGAGTAATATATCTCTGTTTCACAGGCTGCTCGAGGCTAGTTTATATAGCTGTGGTTAGACTGGATAGCGCATCCGATGATTCCTTTTTAGCGAGTGGCGCTTATGCTGCTGAAAATGAGTAATGAATTATACAATAATATTTTTTCTATTGAAACAATACGGTTGACTTGACAGACCGCAGACGGTTACAGTGTACATTTATGCAATTTAAACAATTCACAAGAACCCAAGTTGCAGAACACAGTCATCAATCCTAATTATTAACGGAACAGACAGCCTGCAAACACAAAGCACGTCCAGTGTCCACCCTAGTGGGCGCGATCTCGGTATCTCTCGCTCTCCATGCCAGTGGTGTGATTCTATATTGTACTAAGACCGCATAAAAGAGGTTTGATGTTATCGGGAGAAATATGATTCGATTTGATAAGATTGGTGTTGTGTTCTGGGGTTTGGTGTGATTAGATGTGGCGTGATACAATGATTTATGACATGGTGCGGTGTGTGTGGAGTGTGATGCTAAGCTATACTAAGATCAGTGGCGGCGCTAGGAGGGGTCTAGGGGACTAAGCCCCTATAAAAGGCAACCCGGGGCTAAGCCCCCTAAAAAGGCCATCAGGGTTCTTTTTACATTCAAACCTGAAAAAATTCCATGAGCTCTCGACCAGATGACAAAGAAAAGATCGTCAGAAATTTTGGGGGTTAAAATGGAATATTTCCTCCGCGAGGATTCGGCCCCCCGAAACTGAAATCCTGGCGCCGCCACTGACTAAGTAAGACCTGTAAAAGAGGTTTGATGTTATCGGGAGAAATACGATTCGATCTGATGAGATTTTCCAGGACACATTGTATTTATAATGCACAATAATTATTATATCGTGTATGCTATAATATTTTTTATTTCCTACATGTCACAGTAAATTATAGTCATCATGATTGTCTTTACAAAATTTCTATCTGCATGCATTCCGAATGTAAAAATATCTGTGTGGCTTTTATAGCAGTTGAATCTTTGTTGTTTTTATTATAGCAAAGCCCAACACTGAACACGCTATAATATTATGCTCGCTATAATAGCACTGGAGAATAACTTGGCCGGGGGAAGTATAGCGACTAGCCAATTTTACGGCTGGTTCGGTAGAACATGCCGTATTTTACGACATTCACGAACCTATTGTTATTCTAATCAATTTGATATAGGCCTAATTGGTCTTCGAGAAAGGAGCAGAACAATGACGTCAATCAAAGGACAAGGAAAAGCGGCATTGTCTGCTATAGAGACAATTGCAAAACTGCATTTTCTGTACAACGTGAATATTGAAGGTAGGTAGGCCTACACTGTAAATTGTAGTGAGCATTTCTTGCATAACCTAACTTAATGCACAACGCTGGTGGGGCAGCTTTTCTCTAAGTAATTGGTTATAGGATTGGCATTGCAACACGTGTTCAAGCATCCTTTTAGACGGCTACTCTGTTGTGACCGTTTGCAGGCCTCCATTCATAATTGCAGAGTTCCATCGATGAATGCTTCGTCATTACAGTGACACTTGAACTGACTGATGACGATAGTAAAGCATCAATCGATTCTCTCGATTCAATTTAAGACGATGTGAAGCTGCAGCAAAAAACCCCACTCAACATCAAATTGGTAATGGCAGGTTAAGTATCGTTTCTAAAGACAGACAGCTGCTGCTGTATTCACGCCCCAGTGACTTTAACAGCAGACATACTAGACCATACATTGACATTGCCAGACTAGCCAAACAATGCCCAGTTGCAGACGCAACAATGGTCGCAGTACGACGATGGCGACAAACATAAATTATCTCGAAGCATTCGATTTTTTTTAAATTGTCCAAGCGCAACCACCCTTAAATAGCGTTCTAGAGCCGACACTTACAATCAAATAACAATAGCAACAACTACAATAACAAATAAATAAATAATAATAATAATAATAATAATAGTAGGCCTAGTGGTAGGTTAATAATAGCCATGATAATGTGGCGGACAAGCCACAAGGGGCATTACACGTAAAAGATAAATTTCCAGTAACTCGCGGGAGTAACCCTGACGTGAGTTGGGTAGCCTTTTGGCTTGGTAGAAAAGAATCTGAAACCGGTTTCGTTTGGATTTCGGTTTCAACACAGTTCGTATGGAAGACCGATTGGGTCTGTGAAGCCAAAGTTTAGAGTGTTGCCGGTGGACTAAAGCCTGCCACACGGTGCGCTGCTTATAACGTGGAGTAGCCACCGACTACTCCATACGTACTGTGTTCCGTTCATTCGTGCATAGTGATTTCGGTTGTGTTCAACTGTCTCCACAGAGTTGGCATTGGCCATTTGAACATGATTTGGCGATCCTGAGTTTATGCGGTTGTGAGAGTTCTTCGAAGTGATCTTTCAGGGTTCTCTTCCCTGTCATTGATCTCTCAGGGTTCAATCTTCCGTCTCAGGGGTACGTGTTAAATACGGTCGGAGACGCCGCAGCTCCGTTGGTCTGCGGAAGGTGAACGTTTGAGCAAAGGGTGAAATCCCCTGGTGAAGTGGTACCTAAACCTGCGTGGACTTCTCTTCAGGACTGGTTGTGTTCCCTCCTGCAAGTGATTTACCGCGTGGTCTTTCCGATCTGCCGTGTAGGCGATCGTAGTGTTTCCTTTATCGTAACGTGCTGGGTTACGTGGTGGTTGTTTGACGGCGTTGCGACACCAAAAGTGCGCATGAAACCGATACGTCGGTGAAATACGTTCAAGGTAGTGAATTATCAGGGGCACCAGGTTATTCGGGTAAGAGTTGGGGCAAAGGATATTGGGTAGACTTAGTGTCTTGACGTGGGAAGCAGAGTAAAACTTGAGCGTTAAAGACCAAGTTTCAGCAGGGTTCTTACTTGAGGTCCGTAACTGCTGAGTGTAAGGGCGAACGGCGCCGGTAGAATATACGACAATTAACAAGTCTCTTCGAAGACGGGGTTTCCAGTTACCTGTTCCCCAAGACCGCCAGGTCTTTTATTTTTTTCCAAGAATTTGGAAAACAGAACAGCATCGCACCGATCCGCTCTCCCGAGCGGACGAGAAGTCTAAGTCCCGGGTGAGGCGAGCACTCAAGGCGCCCGCCGCTGACTTTGTGCAAGTCGGCGGGGCGTGATAAGGGACGGTTCCTATTTACAGTTTCTTGGGTGAGGCAGCACCCAAGGCGGCCGTCGCATACTCTGTGCGAGGCGGCGGCGCGCGTTAAGTGACGTTCCTGTTGACAGCTACTCGGGTGAGGCAGCACCCAAGGGGCCGCCGCGTACTCTGTGCGAGACGGCGGTGGGGCGTTCCGTGGCGATATATTTGGACGGAACAGCACAAGGAGTCTTGGCCGCTGACGGTACGATCACTCCCGGCTCTGACCGCTAGTGACTCGCAGCGCTGGTCATCTCTCTGGTTAAATCAGTACCGACAAGATGGGAAAGTGGTCAGGGCGCCTTCTCGGCTTGGGGCCGTTAGAATGGCCGTGGTTCAGGGCACTGTGGACTCCTGTGGGCTTTGGAACCTGTTCAGTAGTCCCCGCTGGTGGCGACGGTTCACGGGCTGCCAGATGCAGCGTGGTGCGCAAGGGTACTGCAGAGTTGGGCAAGAAGACAAAGACCGGCGCTGCGACAGGAGGCGCGCGGCGAGGACGCTCTGCTGGTGGGACACTGAACCCTGTGTCGAGAGACGGCCATCCTCGTACTAGGGACGTCGCCTATTCGGCGACTGCGAACCAGACAGAGAGCGAGTCCGACGAGGCCGAGAGGTGCACTCGGTCGCAGGCGTCGGTGTCAGGAAATTCTTCGTCCACGGAGTACGGCGGTGACGGCGCCCGCGCAGCACACAGCGACCCGGGAGACTCACGGTATCGTGGTAAGATAGAGTCCCTCTCGGGTCCTGGGCAGCCGAAGGCTCTCGGTGAGGCAGGTGCTACCGAGGGCGAACAATTCGATCAGGCAGAGGCGCGCGCGGGTGAAAGAGAGGACATTTCACGCGCGTCGTCTGTCGGGAGTCGAACGCCACAAAGTGGTACCAGAAGTTGGGTTCTGGTACAGCGTTTTACGTCAAAGCAGTGACCTCATGAAGTACACAGTGTTCCGGTTTCTGGTGCGACTGTTGATCCTTCAACAGGGAATGGTATTCCTAAAGGCGGTGATCATCCGGATTGTGAATACTTTGGCGCTCGTCCAAAGACTTATCGGCAAGATTTGAATGTAATCAGTGGTTTCACTCAGCCTAGCGGCTTGGTTAACGTTGATCCATCTGGACCTGTTAATCGGGCAGTTGAAGTTGTTGGTGACCGGTGTAAAACTTCTTCTTCTGTGGCTGGGGTTGAGAGTTGGCTGCGTTCTGTTCCCAGGGTTTCTTAAGCTGTTCGAGGCAGCAGACCAAATGTTTCTGAACGTGTGATCACATCTGGTCCTGACATAAACTTGAATCGGTTTCCTGAGCGTCGGGTGGAGGTACTCTCAGTGAGGGGGAGGTCGTGTGGTACGTCTCGGTTGCAGCTTCCGCCCTTAGAGACGATTGACAGCGTCTTCGGAAATGGTGTGGAAGTTGACATGAGAACTGAGTTGTTGAATCTACAACAATGTATGGCTCGGCTCAGCCAGCGTTTAGAGAACATGTCAGCTTCCGGTGAACAGAGTCAAGAATCATCACCAAGGCAGATGGTGAGACGTCAGCGGAAATCGGAATCCCAAGGTTACCGTTACGAAACTGTACAGACTCGGGTGAAGTCTCAGCCAGGCGAATTGTCAGAACCACGTGTGTCGCAGTCAGCACATCGTGATCCGCCAAAGGTCAGAAGACAGGTGGAGGCGGAGGTCAAGTGTCAGCGGAAAGTGGTCTCATCCAGAGATGGATCCACAGAGACTGACAAAGGTGAGCGGAGATCAGAGACGAAGGATCGAGGTCATCGTAAAAGGGCTGATCAGGAAGCGGAAACGAAACACAAACTTCGATTCCGTCACGGTGGTGTTGAAGACAGAGAAACGCCAGCAAGAGTATTGACCCAACGCACTGATCCGTCGTCAAGTCGGTCTATTTTGAAGAAGAAAGACCAAGGAGAACGACGCGTGGCAGGGGCAAGAGAAGAGAATGGCAATTCCTCAAAGGAAAGCATCCGGTATCCTGTGAACGTGCGAGGACAACGAGAACACTGAGCTGCCAGAGGAACGGGAAGTACTCGTGTGAAGCAACGAGTCGGAACAAGGATCGGGGATGATGACGAATCAAGTGATTCGCCGTGACAGAGTTCCGCGGATGACAGACTCTGAATACGTCAACGTTCTGCAAGTCAGAGGAGAAACAGCGTGCCGGTAAATAGTGGAACCAGAATTAAACTTGAAAAGTACGACGGGAAAACAGCGATTGCTGCTTTTCTAGCCAAGTTCGAAGTGTGTGCCAGATGCAACAATTGGAGTGATCGAGAGAAAGCCGAACAGTTGATGTATGCTCTCACTGGGCCGGCGTCACAATTGTTGTGGGATGTGGGGGCACAAAAGAACGTGTCATGGCAAGATCTGGTGGAAAAGTTAAAGGCCAGGTACGGTTCGGAAAATCAGACAAACCTGTTCCGTACCAAGTTACGTACGTACCGACAAGTACAGGGTGAATCGCTGAGCAATGTTGTGCAGGAGATCAGGCGATTGATGGTCCTAGCATATCCTGGACCGACAAATGATGTTGTCGAGTCGATCGCTTGTGATGCCTTCATTGATGCCTTGATTAATCAAGACTTGGCTCAGAAAGTACGAGAAAGGGAACCGGCTGATCTTGAAATTGCCTACAAGCATGCTGTCAGGCTAGAGGCGTACGGACGTCAGTCAACGTCTGGTGGTGAATTGGATCGAAGACACGGTAGAGTAAAAGCTACCAGGGAGGATCGAACGCCTTCGGTGGTCAAGGATCCACAAGATCGGCGCATGGAAAATCTGGAACGCCGAATTGAGGAGCTGACCAAAGAACTGGGTCGTCTCACGGTGAAGCCAGAGACTGGTTTCGTGGCAAATGGACGTTACGAGAGATGGAATCGTTCGGACCGGGCGAACGGGTATTCCAATACAAATGGACCGACAACGGCTCAGCGACCGGAATTTCAACACCGGAGTTGGCGGGCAGAGGATCGAGTATGCTTCCTGTGCAGGAAGAAAGGACATATCCGCTGGAATTGTCTGCAGCTGGGGACAGCAGCTGTTGAAGACCCGGCTACCGCTGAACAGATACCGGAACCGTCACAGAGCCGAATGGTGAAAGGGAGCCGGATGGCGTACATTGTCACACGCTTGAATGGAGTACGACGTCATTGTCTTCTCGATTCCGGAAGTGAAATGTCGCTAGTTCCTAATTGCTTTGTGCCAAGGAACAAAGTGGTAACTTCAGAACAACGACTGTTGGCCGCGAACGGAAGTGAAATCCGAGTGGAGGGCGAAGCCATGCTGACCCTTCACATTGGCAGGAAATCCTTCCCGTTGCCCTGTTTGGTAACTGACCAAGTGACCGAAGTCATTTTGGGGCTGTCATGGCTCGAAACCAATCAGGCGAGTTGGGACTTCGCTGGTCAATGTGTACGCCTGGGTGAACTGTCAGTGCCGTTGAGAGCGACATCTGCGGAACTCAAATGTCGTAGAATTGTCACCTGTAAAGACATTGTGATTCCTGGCAGATGCGAAATGGATGTACCTGCTACAGTGGTGTATCCGCATCTGCAGGTTGACACGGAGGAATGGCTGACTACTCCGAAGGAAATGTCAAGAGAGTGGGTGGATTACGAGCGACCGACTTACTCCAGTACACAGGAGTATGTTGATAAGCACTCCGAGATAATGGAGACGGCTTATCGGGCAGTTCGGACCCAGCTACAGAGAGTGAGCGAACGAAGGAAGAAGTCTTATGACTTACGTGTGAAACCACGGAAGTTCGCGCAAGGCGACTGGGTGTACTATTACTATCCCAGACTTCGGAGAGGAAGGAAAATCAAGTGGACCAAGGTTTATACCGGACCTTTCTTGATCATACAAGTTGTCAGTCCGGTGTTATACCGCATACAAAGAAGTGCTCGAGCTACGGCTATGGTGGTACACGTGGACAAGCTTAAAGCTTTCCACGGCGACCATCCGGACAGCTGGTTGCAGAAGGAGGAAGAAGACAGTGATTCCTCACTCGATCTCGACCTGGAAAGAGTATGTCGTCGGTTTCCGGCGATCCGAGAGCACCTCGGGGGTTATCCTGTGTCCATGGAGGACGATACCGTCGAAAGTCCCAGTCGACGAAGTGGTAGCCATTCCCAAGGGGATGACTAGCCAGAGAACGCGTAATGGCGATGGTGTTGGATGGGGTTGAGAAAGATTTTAGTTTTCATTATCCGTTCTTTGGTTGAGTACCCCAAATTTGTGGGTGGCGAGACGTGAACTGGGTCTCGATACCGCTTGATCGCGGTAGGTTTTAGAATCTGACGGTGAACCGTTACTTTGTATACGCTAATGGTTGACTGTTTTACTAAGCAATCTTCTTTTACTTTGATTCGCTGACCGCTTAATTGTGGCGGGACTGTCCAAGCAGTTCACGGATGACTCTTGTTGGGTTGAGACACTATCTGAGTTGATGTGTGGGAACTACGGATTTTCCCAAGACAGTGGACAGAGTGGTAACTTTTCTCTCTTTAAGGTCCCTCGGCTGTTGAGTTGAGTGGAGCCTAAGATTGAGACAGAGACAATATGAGGTTGTGGGTCTCGCAGGAATGGCGAGATAGCAGTAGAGTGACGGTGGAAAGAGATACTCGCACCTGTTACGAGCTATCGCTACGAGTTAGCGCATGGGCGGGGTGATTAAGCCGAGGTTTAAATGTTGGTGGAACAGATTCGCACCTGCTACGAGCTATCGCTACATGTTAGCGTATGGGCGGGGTACCTAAGTCGAGGTCTCCTGGAGGACGCTAGTCGCACCTGTTCTAGCTATCGCTACAAGTTAGTGCATGGGCGGGGTTCCTTTAAGTCGAAGTCCTGTGTGTGTGGAGAGGAGACGGGGTTCCTGGAGGAATGGAATCGCACCTGATCGAGCTATCGCTATGGTTTAGCGGATGGGCGGGGTTCTTATGTAAGCCGAAGTTCCTAGTTTGTATTGTGACGGGTCACTCTATAACCGTGGTGGTATCCGGTTCCTTGTACTCTAAACAAGCTTGGGTTGGAGAGGTTCCTGTTACGTTGATGGTCCCTGTTCTTGTAGCCGATGTTTACATTGAAGAACGGTACGAGAAAGACGCGATGTGTAAAGGAAAGACTGTTCGTGAATTTGCGGCGGATTCTTGGACTTTTGCCGGAGAGCAAATTTCCATCTTTGGTTATGATAATATGTCTGTTCTATTCTGTCGTTACTAGCACCAGCTAGTTGCGGAGTGTTCGATTTGCTGTCGTAGGATCTATCCTTGACTGCAAAGTCTACTCCGATGTGCCTATGTATTTGTTTTAGTGTTACTTACAGAGTTTGGTTGGGAACTGGCCAACGATCGACGCTACTGGACGTCGTGACCGTGACAACGAGACTCGGATGAAGACAGAGACTCTTCGACACTTTATAATGGAGTGTCTGGTGTGACTGTTGTGAATGAAACAATAAAGAGCATATCTGGTGTGTGTATGCTTTGTGTGAGACTCATTTTTGTTGATCGGGAGACAGAGGGGTATACTGTCTCCCAAGAACCTAAGTAGGTAGGTTAGACGGACGGGCCCATAAAAATGGGAGAGTCCAGGTTAACTACGTTCCATTCTCGACCACCGATGCTCCGCATCAAAAGAAAGGTGGGAGAGTGTGGCGGACAAGCCACAAGGGGCATTACACGTAAAAGATAAATTTCCAGTAACTCGCGGGAGTAACCCTGACGTGAGTTGGGTAGCCTTTTGGCTTGGTAGAAAAGAATCTGAAACCGGTTTCGTTTGGATTTCGGTTTCAACACAGTTCGTATGGAAGACCGATTGGGTCTGTGAAGCCAAAGTATAGAGTGTTGCCGGTGGACTAAAGCCTGCCACACGGTGCGCTGCTTATAACGTGGAGTAGCCACCGACTACTCCATACGTAGGCTACTGTGTTCCGTTCATTCGTGCATAGTGATTTCGGTTGTGTTCAACTGTCTCCACAGAGTTGGCATTGGCCATTTGAACATGATTTGGCGATCCTGAGTGTATGCGGTTGTGAGAGTTCTTCGAAGTGATCTTTCAGGGTTCTCTTCCCTGTCATTGATCTCTCAGGGTTCAATCTTCCGTCTCAGGGGTACGTGTTAAATACGGTCGGAGACGCCGCAGCTCCGTTGGTCTGCGGAAGGTGAACGTTTGAGCAAAGGGTGAAATCCCCTAGTGAAGTGGTACCTAAACCTGCGTGGACTTCTCTTCAGGACTGGTTGTGTTCCCTCCTGCAAGTGATTTACCGCGTGGTCTTTCCGATCTGCCGTGTAGGCGATCGTAGTGTTTCCTTTATCGTAACGTGCTGGGTTACGTGGTGGTTGTTTGACGGCGTTGCGACACCAAAAGTGCGCATGAAACCGATACGTCGGTGAAATACGTTCAAGGTAGTGAATTATCAGGGGCACCAGGTTATTCGGGTAAGAGTTGGGGCAAAGGATATTGGGTAGACTTAGTGTCTTGACGTGGGAAGCAGAGTAAAACTTGAGCGTTAAAGACCAAGTTTCAGCAGGGTTCTTACTTGAGGTCCGTAACTGCTGAGTGTAAGGGCGAACGGCGCAGGTAGAATATACGACAATTAATAAGTCTCTTCGAAGACGGGGTTTCCCGTTACCTGTTCCCCAAGACCGCCAGGTCTTTTATTTTTTTTTCAAGAATTTGGAAAACAGAACAGCATCGCACCGATCCGCTCTCCCGAGCGGACGAGAAGTCTAAGTCCCGGGTGAGGCGAGCACTCAAGGCGCCCGCCGCTGACTTTGTGCAAGTCGGCGGGGCGTGATAAGGGACGGTTCCTACTTACAGTTTCTCGGGTGAGGCAGCACCCAAGGCGGCCGCCGCATACTCTGTGCGAGGCGGCGGCGCGCGTTAAGTGACGTTCCTGTTGACAGCTACTCGGGTGAGGCAGCACCCATGGGGTCGCCGCGTACTCTGTGCGAGACGGCGGTGGGGCGTTCCGTGGCGATATATTTGGACGGAACAGCACAAGGAGTCTTGGCCGCTGACGGTACGATCACTCCCGGCTCTGACCGCTAGTGACTCGCAGCGCTGGTCATCTCTCTGGTTAAATCAGTACCGACAAGATGGGAAAGTGGTCAGGGCGCCTTCTCGGCTTGGGGCCGTTAGAATGGCCGTGGTTCAGGGCACTGTGGACTCCTGTGGGCTTTGGAACCTGTTCAGTAGTCCCCGCTGGTGGCGACGGTTCACGGGCTGCCAGATGCAGCGTGGTGCGCAAGGGTACTGCAGAGTTGGGCAAGAAGACAAAGACCGGCGCTGCGACAGGAGGCGCGCGGCGAGGACGCTCTGCTGGTGGGACACTGAACCCTGTGTCGAGAGACGGCCATCCTCGTACTAGGGACGTCGCCTATTCGGCGACCGCGAACCAGACAGAGAGCGAGTCCGACGAGGCCGAGAGGTGCACTCGGTCGCAGGCGTCGGTGTCAGGAAATTCTTCGTCCACGGAGTACGGCGGTGACGGCGCCCGCGCAGCACACAGCGACCCGGGAGACTCACGGTATCGTGGTAAGATAGAGTCCTGGGCAGCCGAAGGCTCCCGGTGAGGCAGGTGCTACCGAGGGCGAACAATTCGATCAGGCAGAGGCGCGCGCGGGTGAAAGAGAGGACATTTCACGCGCGTCGTCTGTCGGGAGTCGAACGCCACAATAACTCTAGCCTATATGAATCATAATAAAAATTCTAATGTATACCAATGCGTAGTATCAAATAATTATATAGTCTATTACAATAATAGGCTAATACATAGGCCTAGTGAATAATGATGCATAGTACGATAATAATATAATACTTACCAGGGGTTATTTTAACGTGCAGCTGGACACAAAGTGTGTAGTTGGGAAAGAGATTTGTGCAGTTGAAAATCAGATCTTGTGCAGCTACTTTTTGCCTAGTTGCGTGAACCGACGAGAAGTTAGTGGCAAAAAGTTGGACACAAACATGATAGTAACAGCCCAAAGTGAACATCTTTGAGGCGGTTTATTTGAGTGATATTTATGTTCAGAAAAAGAGCAGGCCTGTTGAAATTTGGCATGAACTATAATAGATAGATCTATGGAGATTACATGCAGTTTTCAAGTCAAGCATTATACCGATACGATGAAGGTCACCCGTGTGCATGAAGTAAAAGCGGGGGAAATGGGTGATGTAGGCCTAATCGAAGACAAGGTTCTGCTAAAAATCACACAGGCTGCAGACAGAGGAATTTGCAGTAGGCTAAATGTATGGGCGGATGCAGATTCAAGGCCTGCTGTAGGTTGATATCCTGATAAAGTTGTAAAGGCCGGGGTTATCCTTCATACCATAAGGACAACTTCTTGGTCATCGTAGTCTACTTTCTCCTGCTTTTGCCGACAGTCAGGCGCATAAAGCAAAATAGTCTACTATAATATAACAACCCAAGTATCTAACTCAGCGGTTTTCAACCTTTTTAGTGCGGCGACCCTTTGGTAGCATTTCTGAAGTTGTGACGACCCCCAACAATGAAATTGAACGAGTTACCCCTGCACTGCATTTTTTACCACTGTCCATTGCTTTGCATTTTGACTTTATAATTCGAAAACTGCAATTAACAATTGTGTGAGGCTTCCTGACTTGAGATTCTGAGAGCTAGGCCTACTTATTCAATAGTTTGAAGTTTCACTTTTTTAAGTGCATTCAGCAGGGAAGGGATTTGGCGAGGGGAAGTGTACCTGCCCCTCCCCGTTGTCGAAATATTTTTGAATTTTCACACTGCAATGGTAGCATTTTAAGTTGGCATTCTATCGATAATATTATTGCTCGTCATATCATTGCTGACAGTCGTGATTTAAGACTTCAAAAATGTCTCCTGCCATTGCTTAATTTCTTTTATTTCCACACTGTAATGGTCACATTTTAAGCTGTCATCTCAAGAAAACTTCTCTTAATTGCAGTGCCTAAAGACCTGGTTTCAGATTTCAATAATTATATGTTCCATCCCCATCATTTGAATTTTTAATAGCCTATCCACACTGTAACGACTGCATTAAAACATTTAAGCTGTCATCTTAATAAGATTGCTAATTTCATCAATGGTGATAGTCATGGTTTAAGATTCCAATAATGCGTACAGTTGTTTTGGATTTGCACACTATAACTGCAGCATTTTAAGCTGTTACCTTAACGAAGTTACTCATGATTTCAGTGCTCTGAAATGTGGCATAAGACTTCAATAAATACCTCTTCCTATTATTGTTTAAAAAATAATAATTTGCACACTCTAATGGTACCGGTAGGCTATAGTTATAGTCGCTCAATTCACAAAATCACACCACGTCGCTCAAATCCTACCTTTTAGGCTAGTTACCAGGATAGGTTTTTTGAGCAAACCGAAAATAATTATTGTTTCATTTTTCTTAGAAGAATGGCAAAAGGGAATTTACAACATTTGAAGCATAAAATGGCAAAAATTAAATTAGCTGTCGCAAATCGGACGATCGAATGACTCATTGCAAAAGTATAAGTAAACATTTATTGCAACTTGCTTTAGTGCTGTGTATTGCGTTGAAATTCGTATTAGGAATACCTCTTATACAAATTTCTGAAGGGCCCAGGCGACCCCTGGCAAATCGTCAGGCGACCCCCGTGGGGGTCGCGACCCACAGGTTGAGAACCGCTGATCTAACTGGAGACAGGCTGTGAGCTAATTTTGTATAGCGTATAGTGATCAGCTAATTGTTGAGCGTACGGATAGGCCAGCTCAAGGTCAGCTAATTGTTGAGTGTACAGACAGACAGGCCAGCTGACTGAGTGGCGGGAAAGTGCCGCGGCGCGTCGTCGCCGGAGAGAGAGAGAGAGAGACACAGACAGACAGACAGAGAGAGGCAGAGAGAAGGACAGTGCGACCGAAGAGAGAGTGTACGCTGAGAGTGAGATAAGTTGTAGAAGGAGTGCTAGTCGTGTGTAGAAGACGTTAGAGTAATAATATAATAAGATGGCGTTTCTGTCGTGCAATTGTATTGTTTGTCGTCGTTGATGCATTGTTGTGTTGTTTGTGAATATTGGAAATCGAAGAAGAAAATACAAGAAACTGATCTTTGTTGTAAGAGAACAAGTTTAAGAACTTTAGACACTTATACACTAGCCATAGCTACCGCAGTACAGTGAATAGGTTAGGCCTAGGCTGCGCTGCAGAACTAAAGAAGAGACTGGAAAATCGTGGGTGATTGTAGGGAAGATTACATTTGGTGGCAGCGGTGGGATATCGTATCCAAGTTACGGACGTTGGGATATCGTATCCAAGTTACGGACGTTGGGATATTGTCAATCCAAGTTACGGACGGTGGGATTTTGTATCCAAGTTACGGACGGAGGGATATTTACGAACGGTGGATTTTTAGTCCAAGCTACGGACAGTGGATTTCAAATCATTACGAGAAGCCGACCACACGGGAAAAGGAGAATGAGCATTTGATCAACCGGAGAAGCATTCCGAGCATCCGAACAACTGGTGAGAAGATACAACGGGCATACGAACGACATTACGACAACGCAACGCCAGAGAGAGGTATACAAAATTCGCTCCTTGAATAAACAAGCAATAAGAATTAAAGTCAACCAATCACAGCAATTATAGCCACTCCCTCGATTTCTTCACGGAAATCATTTGAAGTAAAGAAGTAAGATGGAGAAACTTACAGAACAAAAACAAGCTTGTATAAAAAAGATGTCTTCTGATCGAATAATAAAATTATTAATCGAAGCTGGTCTAGACGTGGAAGAAGTCGAAGAGATGTCAAGGGAAAATTTGATGAGAGCTTTAGCAGAGGATTGGCTAAAAAAGGAAGCTGAAGAGAAAGGCGCTGTGGGTGGGGCTGAGGAGAAACCACAGGCTATGTCTATGGAGGCGTTGATGCAATTTATGATGATGAGGGAGGAGCAACGGAGACAAGAAGAGAAAGAGAAAGAGGACAAACGTAGACAAGAAGAGGAGAAACGTAGACAAGAGGAGAAAGAGAAAGAAGAGCAACGGAGACAAGAAGAGAAAGAACGGAAACAAGAAGAGAAAGAGAAAGAGGAGAAACGGAGACAGGAGGAGAAAGAGAAAGAGGAACAAAGGAGACAAGAAGAGAAAGAACGGAGACAGGAGGAGAAAGAGAAAGAGGAGCAACGTAAGCAAGAAGAGAAAGAGAAAGAAGAGAAACGGAGACAGGAGGAGAAAGAGAAAGAGGAGAAACGGAGACAGGAGGAGAAAGAGAAAGAGGAACAAAGGAGACAAGAAGAGAAAGAACGGAGACAAGAGGAAAAAGTAAGAGCAGAACAAGCAGAAAGGATGAGACAAGAAGAGATAGAGATGCAGAAGCAGCAGTTCCAGCTTCAGTTAGAACAACTGAAAAGAGATCGTGACGAAGCTGAACGAAGAAGAATGGAATTGATGATAGAATACGAGAGGGCAAGGAAAAGTGATGAAGAAATACGGAAACAACAGATTGAAGAGCAAAAGGCTCGCGAGGAAGTCAAGGAAGCCATGCGTTTGGCAGAATTACAAAGAGCCGAAGAGATTCGACAGGAAGAATTGAATATGGAGAAAGAAAATTTGGAAAAGGCGGAACGAGAAAGGGAAGAACAAGTACAATTAGAACAAAAGAAACTCGCTCTTAAGGAAGCTCAGCTCCGAGAAATGGCTATAGAAAAGGAGGAACGCAGAAAGCAGTTAGAATTGTTGCAGCAGAAGATAGAACAAGAAGAACTGCGTAGGGAAGAAGATCAAAATAGACTGAGGGAACGAAATGAAGACGAAAGAAGAAGCCGTGAGGAGTTAGAACGAAATAGGATCCGAGAAAGTGAGACAATGGTGTCCAAGATTAAAAAGATAGGTGATGCAATGAAACACGTGTTACCTAAGATGCCATATGATATGATGGAGGTGCCATTATATTTTGAGACAGTTGAGAATGCATTCAACAGTTTTACGGTGGAAAAGCAGTTTTGGGTCAAATTGCTGTTGCCACTAATGACACCAAGAGCGAGAACGGTGTTAAACCGATTGTCTTTTGATGATCTAGACAATTACGACATAGTGAAAGAACATTTACTGAAAGAATTCAAATTAACAGCGAGAGAATATCGATCACGATTTGTAGATGCGAAGAAAACGGCAGAAGAGACATACACTATGTTTACAGCAAGATTGAAGAATCTGTTGAACTATCATGTCAGAAGTAGGCGAGTGGGCAAAGACTATGAGAAGTTATTTGATCTGTTGGTGGCGGATAAGTTGAAAGAATGTCTACCACCGGGTCCACTACAGTTTGTACTAGCAAAGGAGGGTACTGAATGCTTGGAAGCTAGTAATGTTGCAGATCTCGCAGACATACATGTGAACAATCGAATTGGTCTAATGTTTCAAGACAAACCGAAATATGAAGCATGGGATAATAGTTCGAAGCAAACCAGGTGGAATAGTAGTAACAAAGAAACGGGAAGCCAAGCCAGAAGTAATGAAGTAAGGAAAGATAGTGCTCCTGGAAGACAGTTTGGTCAAGATAGAAGAGAAGCAACGGGTGACAGACAAATATATAGTCGAATTCCAGTGATGGGACGCCAAAGAGAAAGCAATGCAGCATATACTCCGTACAATTATAGACGGGAGAGCACTGAACAGAGAGGTATTGTGAGGAAACGTTGCCATAATTGTCAGTCAGACCGACATTTGATAAAGGATTGTCAAGCACCACCAAGAATGACAAATCTGAGAAATAGATTTACTCGAAGTGCAGAAAATCTCAGAGTAAATCAGATCCAAGTAATGAATGCACCTAATCAGCTGGAAGGACAAGACAACCGCGAAACGGAAGTGAAGTCAGTAATGAAGTGTACGCCTCAGTTTACTATACAGAGAGAAGTAGTAAAATCTGCTCCCATTACGGATACTTGTCGAGAAACAGAAAGTAAAGATCAGTGTCAACGTACGAAGAAGTCCTTACTACGGCATGTAGATGTAGAGATACGTGGAAATGATGGCAGTTGTCATCCCGTGCAAGTCAAAGCGCTGATTGACTCTGGTACTGAGATTCCAGTAATCAATGAGGAATTATTGAAAGGAGCAACAGTAGAAGAAATTGGCAGAGTACATTTGCAATGTGTGGCTGGAGAACCCATTCCAGCTAAGTTGGTGAAAATAGAAGTGCGGATGAGTGGTCATAACGTACACGATGGAGGAGATTTGAAGGACAAGGGAGTAAATATCGCGCCATATTTAACCTTGGTATGTTCCAGCATTCCAGCAGTCTTGTGCAAAGATAACAAAGAAAAGTTCTTGCTACATCCAGAGATAATTGCAGAACTGAAAGAGGTTCCACCAGTGAGTGTATTGCAAGGAGAATTGCAAGCGAATGTGACTACGAGAGCACAGAGTCGGAGAAGAGAAGTGGAAGAAGGAGAAGAGGAAAAGTCAAATGAAAGTTTGCTAGATGAGGACACAGAAACCGATGATGAACAAAGCGTTCAAGAAGAAGAAGAAGGAGTAACATCCGGAAGCAATGAAATTGAAGAAGAGATGGTTGCATGTGAACGTGATGATTATGATGATTCTGGAAGTGATAGTGAAATGGACACGAGTATGAGAGATTTGTTTGCCGAGAATACGAGTGATGAAAGACAATTGGCAGACGCAAAGAAATTTGAAGAGCAGCAGAGAAATGACGAGTCACTGAAGTCGTGGTGGAAGATAGCTGAAGACAAAGGATCTGAGTTTAGTGTGGTGAATGGGTTGATGTATAAGAAACATCAAATGTTGGACCAGTTGGTGTATCAGTTGGTGTTGCCGAAGGAAAGAAGAATTCAGGTGATGGAATTGGCGCACGAGTCAGTATTTGGCGGACACTTGGGAGAAGAGAAGACAAGAGAACGTATCAAATTGTCCTTTGTGTGGCCAAGGATGCGTAGAGATGTGGTGAAATTCTGCAAGTCTTGTGAGAAGTGTCAGTTGAAAGCACGAAGTTTGGTGATGGATCGAGTACCGATTACGCCAATACCAAGGGAGGATGTGCCGTTCAGAAGAATGACAATGGACGTCGTAGGACCAATCGAACCGACGTCAGCAGCAGGGCATAAGTATTGCTTGTGCATCGTAGACTCATGTACAAGATGGCCGACAATCTTTTTGATGAAGTCATTGACTGCTAAGGCTGTATGCGAAGCTCTGATGAAGTTGTTCATGGATGTGGGAGTTCCGTCAGTGATAACGAGTGATAGAGGAACGAATTTTACAGCCAGTCTAACGAGAGAATTTCTGAAATTGATGGGGTGTTGTCCTCGATTCGATTCGCCAGGACATCCAGAAGCGGCCGGATTAGTGGAGAGATGGAATCAAACGTTCAAGAAGATGGTTCATCATGTCATTGTGGAAAATCCGAGACAGTGGCATAAAATCATTCCATTTACAGTCTGGGCATTGAGAGAAGTGCCTAATGCAACTACAGGAGTGGCACCGTATCTGCTGGTCTATGGAAAGTTGCCGAGAGGGCCACTAACCATTCTTAAAGAAAGCTGGACCAAAGAGATAAAATTACCACCGAACATTGGAGTGCAACCGGCTAAGTACTTGAAGAATTTAAGAGCAGACATGGAAAAGGCCTTGACATTCGCCGAGAGCTGTGCTGAAGAAAAGCAAAAACAATACGCCAGTCAATATAACAAAAGAGCAAAAGATAAAGAATTCGAACCAGGAGAAAATGTCATCGTGCTGTATCCAACGTCAACCAATAAATTAATCTCACGATGGCATGGTCCATGCAGTGTCTTGCAAAGAAGATCCAAATATTCGTAGGCCTATCTCGTGGACATGAATGAAAACGGTCGACGGATTATTCATGCCAACAAGATGAGGAAGTTCATTACGAGAACATTGTCTTGTGGTCTGATCGTGGAAGAGGATGACGAATTTGGATCAGTGGTAGAAATACCGCTGAAGGAAGACTATTCAGAGACAAAACAGAAATCACTCCAATTGGATTATGAACAAATTGGACATCTTACGAGCGAACAGCAGAAACAATTACTTGATGTACTGAATCGTTATGCAGACAGATTTTCGTACAAACCGGGACTATGTACATTAGTAGAACATGAAGTGGTGTTGAAACCAGACTTTCGAGAAAAAGAATTCATGGCATATCGAATACCACTAATATACCGGGCAGAAGTGGAAAGACAAATACAAGATATGCTGAAAGAAAACATCATTCAACCATCGTCAAGCAGAATGGCAAGTCCACTTGTCATTGTCAAAAAGAAGGATGGATCCTTGAGAGTGGCTTGTGACTACAGATACATTAACTCTTTTACTGAGAACTGCAGATATCCTATGCCAATAGTCAATGATGTTTTGAGCAAAGTCGGAAAATCCAAGTTTATTTCTGTTATGGACTGTCGCAGTGCCTATTGGACTTGTCCTGTGAAAAAGAGTGATCAATGGAAGACTGCGTTTGTTACACATAATGGACTGTACGAATTTACGCGTGTTCCTTTTGGAATGATTAACTCTGGACGGACTTTTGTAAAAGCGATAAATATGATTTTGCAACCGATACATGATTTCACTGAACCTTATGTTGATGACATTGCAGTGCATTCTAATGATTGGGACATTCATTTAAGACATTTGGAATTATTTTTGAAACAAATTAGACTGCATAATGTAACGTTGAACTTGAAGAAATGTGTGTTTGGTAAGAGTGAGGTGAAGTTCATCGGTCACCTTATAGGATCAGGGAAGGAGATGATGAATCCAGATAGGATTGACAGTTTGATTAATTTGAAGAAACCTGAAACCAGGAAGGAAGTGAAACAGGTCTTAGGATTTTTTGGGTTTTACAGACAGTTTATTTGTAATTTTGCTGAAATTGCTAAACCATTGACAGACTTAACCAACAAGAAAGTACCTGAGAACATTGTTTGGACTGATGCACATCAGAAATCCCTTGATTCACTTAAACAGATTGTCTTGTCAAATGTGGTTTTATATATGTTTGAGGTTGGCAAACCTTTTAATTTGTACTGTGAAAGCAGTGATTTTGCTGTGGGAGCTGTCCTATCACAGGTGGACAATGAAGGGATAGAACGTCCCGTTTCATTTATAAGTCAGAAGCTGACAGATACCCAGAGGAGATGGGCGACGATTGAGAAGGAAGCCTATGCAATCATATGGGCTTTAAATAAGTTGAAAGAAATTCTTATTGGTTCTAAGATTAATGTGTTTACAGACCATAATCCTTTAGTTTACTTGACTGAATCAATGTCGAAATCTGCTAAGTTAGTCAGATGGTCATTATCATTACAAAATTTTGACATTCTGTTGAACTATAAGAAAGGTAAATTGAATGTAGTAGCTGATTGTTTATCTAGATTGTAGCGTAAGATATTTTATGATGTTATATATATTGGACTGTTTGCATTGTTTAGTTAAGGTACGTTCGCTAATTTTTATAGATAATTAGCTCTCTTTAAAAGAAAGGAAAGAGGTAATGTGAGCTAATTTTGTATAGCGTATAGTGATCAGCTAATTGTTGAGCGTACGGATAGGCCAGCTCAAGGTCAGCTAATTGTTGAGTGTACAGACAGACAGGCCAGCTGACTGAGTGGCGGGAAAGTGCCGCGGCGCGTCGTCGCCGGAGAGAGAGAGAGAGAGACACAGACAGACAGACAGAGAGAGGCAGAGAGAAGGACAGTGCGACCGAAGAGAGAGTGTACGCTGAGAGTGAGATAAGTTGTAGAAGGAGTGCTAGTCGTGTGTAGAAGACGTTAGAGTAATAATATAATAAGATGGCGTTTCTGTCGTGCAATTGTATTGTTTGTCGTCGTTGATGCATTGTTGTGTTGTTTGTGAATATTGGAAATCGAAGAAGAAAATACAAGAAACTGATCTTTGTTGTAAGAGAACAAGTTTAAGAACTTTAGACACTTATACACTAGCCATAGCTACCGCAGTACAGTGAATAGGTTAGGCCTAGGCTGCGCTGCAGAACTAAAGAAGAGACTGGAAAATCGTGGGTGATTGTAGGGAAGATTACACAGGCAATGAAAAGAAAAGAATTAATCAGGCAGACATCCAGACTGAGCTAGCCTTTCAGCAACACAGGCTATCCAATACATACATACATGATGTAGGATTGTAGGTCAATGCATACTCAAATGTTTTCCAAATTTTCCATAGGCCTATATCCCCATATTACACGCACCCTTTTTTAGTTTATGTGACCCCATTCAAAAATCACCATCCTCAGAATCTGAAAGATACACGTAATCCTACGTTATTGAACTAGCATCTCGCACAGGGGTGTAGACTTAGACGGGATAGGATCGAGGAACGGAACCCGGAATTTGTGGTGGTGACGGAGATGCTTATATCTTATATGCCTCAAATATTTCAGAAATATTATCACAAGAATTATTATAGATTTCTACGGTGTTATCCAGTCCACTGCTTGCCCATAATTATCAATTTTGATACAGATGACAGCCTAAACTGCCACCAGTTAAAAAAATTAAGATACAGGTAAAGGGATTTATTCAAGTCTTAAACCAAGTCTCTGAGTACCAAATTATGATTGAATTTGTCACGGTTACAGCCTAAAATGCTATTACAACAGTGGGCAAATGACTTTTTCAAACAATTAATGGACGAGAACAGAAAATTATGAGTAATTTTCTCAAATGACAGCTTTAAATGCCAGATTAACAGCGTGCAAATGAAAAAATTAAACAATAAGGAAGAGACTGTCAAAACTCTAAAAACCATAGCTGTCAGCATTTAAAAGAGCAATTTTGTCCAGATGACAGTTACAGTGTGGAAATTCAGAAATGTAAACAATGGGAGGGGCATTTATTGAAGTCTCAAACCATGCCTTTTGGCGTGAAATTTGTGAGCAATTTTTTAGGATCACAGTCTAAAAGTTGCCATTATAATGTTGTAAAAAATATTTAAACACTGGGACGGGACACTTATTAAAGTCCTAAACCATGACTATCAGCACTGAAATGATGAGCAACCTCGCTACATTACAACCTAGAATACCATCAGTGCAGTGTGGAAATTAAACAAAATTCGAAAATGGAATTGGTACATCACCTTCCAAAACCCCTACCCAGCTAGGTGCTAGTGCATAGGAAATTATTGTCCTTCAGTCGCTCGTTCGTTTCCATAAACCCAGGACAAAGTCTGCGGCTATGTTCACACACACATTCTGGTTCTCATGAATGAATGACACCAGAGCTTGTAGCATATAAAATTTCCAGCAGTCGTACCCTAAGCCAAGTCATGGTATGGTAAAATATCATTTACATGTAGATCGGCGACGTGGCTCCTGGTTAATACTTTTATTAGCCTAAACAGTACATATTCTTGTTGATGCGGGTGCCAGTATAGGCCTATCGATCAATAGTGACTATTTGGGAGGTTTGCTAATGATATTTATCGGTCTTACATCGTATTTTGCTGTTAGTGGGTTATATTTTATACAGAATTTGAAATTAGCTCAAAGATTTTATTTCTTGGGGAAATATCTCATCTTGTCTGTTAGCTTTAGCTTTACAAAACAATATCAAGTTGATCTTAATGACCAGGGTTTCAGAGCATAAAAGCAACATTTAGACGTACCCTTACATAGGCCTACTAGCGAAACTTTGGAAGTGTCCAGGAACATAGGACCATTTAACTTTATTACACTTAACAATCTTTCTGAGCTAGTTCCAATTCCAGCAACAACAGAGGATCTGTAAGGGATCTCTAAGGGATCTCTAGTCGATTAAGGATATTGAAAAGTCTAAACGTCTAAGAACGTCTAGCTGATTTCATTCGTTAATTCATTTGGAGATTTTGCCATGATGAACTTTGATTCAAACATTGTCATAACAATTGATTTTGATCTTTAATATGAATTTTTATAAAGCTGGAAAATCTTAATATTCAAACATCCAAAGCTCCAGTCGAAGGCCGAGCGCAAAGCACCGGCTTATTAACGAGCGCTCACCAAAAGCTGCTTCAGCTTTGGGGGACAAATCCCTGGTCAAGGACTTTCTTATGTCCAGTCTCAAAATACGTCATTTATGTGCAGTTGAGAAAATTCCTTAAAATAACCCCTGATACTTACCAGGTTAAGTTGATGCCTTGCAGTTATGCTAATTATACTCATAATAAGTCTAATAATGATTATTTTTAGCAGTAAAACATTAGGCCTAATTTAGATGATTAACCCAATAATAAATAAAAATATAAATAAAAATGAGATTTCAGCTATCACAACATTATTTTTACCTCTCTGTTTGCAAATTCCGTCGGAGGTTTTCATCTGCAATGCAAATATCAAATGTCACTTGTGTACGCTAAAGTATTTAAGAATATCTAAATGCAGTTCTTCCTTTCAATGAACTGGAACATGGGGAACTCTGAACGTAGGCTACTGCTATGTGACAGGTAAAAATGTTCCTTATATTGAGCTAAAAGAAGCTTGATGCTTGCATTCTACGCGATCACACAGCTTCTTCAATAACACAGAACAATATTGCCTTCGTAATTAGAAAATCGATGTCTTAACAGTCCACTGTAGAATCGATTAGCCGTGTCGTGTAAACTGAATATTTAAAAAATCCATGAAGCTATGAAGTCAAAAATAACGATATTGCAATGCATGAGTATAATTACGTAGGCCTGTGCATTATGCATGCATTCACGTTACCCACGTAGGTTTATTATAATTCATGCATGAATTCATGTGTGGTTTCCATGTGAGTAGGCCTATGAGAATGCATGTGCGTAGGCCTATCTATTTAGGCCTACGTATGTAACCTACGAGTAGCCTATGCGAATCTAAATATCAACGTGTTATTTTCGCCAGAGAAATATTGCATTTGACTCTCACGAATATTAGAATCCATGACATAAAAATTTAATCCCGCCACACTTAGCCTAATACCGCGACAGTTAGTACCGGACAGTTAATCCCTGCGACAATTTATCCCGCGACAGTTGATCCCATGGACAATATTATTAATCCCGTTACAGTTAATCCCTTCGACATTAATTTTAATTCCACCAAAATATAATCACGACGTGTGATACCGCGACACTTAGCCTAATACCACGACAGTAAAGCAGCATTTTAGAAACAGCGGATATGCTGTTCATTTTGAATGTTGAATACGTGAAGATCAGAAGACCTCGTGCTGTCAGACGAGCTCTGCAGTTCAACCGAACCGATTTGTTGCATCGACATGCCGTGTAGCCTTTGCATAATATTACAATGCATCACAGTTTGTCTACCTTTGCTACTCCAAACAAAATTCGTCTCCATGTAACTGACAGTTTGCCTTATCATAAACTTCGCGTAGCCGGTTTAAAATCCTTTATAATGATTGTACATGTACATTTCCATTGGTTTATCCGCTTTAGGTAGGCCTACAGATGCACCGTATCATGTAGGCTACAACAGAAAACCTGAACACAGATGTAGGCCAGCTTACACGACTCTGTGGACAACGTTATTATAGTAGCACAACATATTCGTACTCACGTGTGTACAGGTATAAAGTCGCGTGTTTATAATTATGTCGTTGAATTAACTGTCGCGGGATCTATGCCCGTGGGATTAATTGACATGAGATTATTAATGTAGCCGGGATTACCTGTCCGGTATCTGGTGTCGTGGTATTAAGTGTCATGCTACCGAATATTTAGGTGTCATTCTTAAGATGTCTTTCTAAATCTTAGTTATAATCAGAGCCCTGCGCCGACATGAAAGTGTCGGCGGCGGCGCGCCGGTCATTTTTGGTCGGCGGCGGCGGCGCGCCGTCAAACAAAAATCGGCGGCGGCGTCGCCCTCAAAATGTCGGCGTCGGCGGCGCAGCGCGGCGTCGTGGAATTGCTGCTCCAGCGTAGCGTAATTATTTTGAATGTTGTTACACAAGAACCCTATACTATCAAGATAAGCGTATCCAGCCATTATTTTGGCAATTATCTTGTCTTTGGTCAGCATTGATAAGAAACAATTCTTCCCTGAATTAACGTTCAATTTCAAAATTCTGGAAAGGCTTGATTAAGAAAAACACATGACAACGTTTTCAAATTCAGGCCTCCAGCTTACGTAACCTACTAATAACACTTAAAGGACTGTCCGCGCAGTGGCGGCGCTACCTGCCTATTTTACTCTTGACCTGTCATATGACCCGTCAGAAATTCTAGAGGCCCATTTTTATTGACGCGACCTGCTGAATTTGTATATCTGCATGCATGCAAACATTCATACATACATACACACACACACACATACATACATACTTACATACAAAGATTATATGCATACATGCATACATACATACGTACGTACGTACGTACGTACATACATAGATACATACACGCATACATACACACGTACTGCGTTTGCGTAGAAATATTTGTATGCCACAAAGTGGGAGTTATCATGCAATCTTATCAACAGATGAGGGTGCGTTCAGTTTTTTTAATTTTCCCTTGTCAAAGCACATTGAGTAGTGAGTAGTAAACTTGATCAGAATTCACCACCTTTTTGATTTATCGGCCAATAATCCGAACGACTTCCACGCGAAACTCTTAGCATCTCCTTTAAAGAAAATTGCTATGTACAAGTCGTTTGATCTAATCAGGCCAAGTCACCCTAAGTTACACTTGTTTTATGCGGAATTTTTTTTATTTTTCTAATCTGATCCCATTTATGAGACGTTGCTCAAATTGTTGACAAAATAGGAAGGCAGGAACGCACACAGGCATAGCATTCACTTAAGCATACCTGGAGTTCTTTTTACCTTTGTTGATGCCATAATTCAAATCAAATCACAAAATCCTCAAGAGTTTAAGCGTGAAGCGCACTCTTCAAAAAGTCCAAACGAATAGGTAGCATCATAGGTTTCATAGCATTGATGCAAAAACGGTGTTGCCAGGAAAAATCGAAGTATATAAGAGAAAGATTCTATTTTCATTGACGCAGCAATTTTCATGCAAGAGATGAAAAATGCAACGAAAAGAAATAACCGAATCCACGTGGCATTGGCGGCACGCCGACAAATTTTCGGCGGCGGCGGCGTCGGCGCGCCGACTCAAAAAAATCGGCGGCGGCGGCGCCCACAAAGTGTCGGCGGCGGCGGCGCGGCGCGGCCGGCGCAGGGCTCTGGTTATAATTCGATACAAAGGAGTGAAGGTGGTCGTTAAAGCAGTGGGTAAAACAGTCGTTGTCAATGATGCTATTGCATGTTATAAAAAAAGGAATAGACGCACTTGTCCAGGACATCCCACTGTTGTCGTTCCAAAATTGAATAGAAAGTTGTTTATTTTTTAGATGGCATTGCGCAACCTTGATGCGAGGGTCATGGGGTTGAAGTCTATTGATTCTTTGATTCTGGTTTTTAAACAGACGTGTCAATAAACATTTGCAACACGGTTCACAAAAGACGTTCGATTGTGTCCACTTGATATCTATAATGAACATAGCTGAAGGCTAGACAATTCTTTTCTTTGGTGCAATGGCTCTGAAATACTAGAACAACCATGCAACAACTCAGGTTGTCATGTCGATTTAACGATTCGTATCTGGTGCCAGTTCTATCAAAAGGAAGGCATATGCACGCTGTCAGTTTCTAAGAATTCCCAATTCTGCCTATTCGTTGTCTTCTCTGTTCAAAATGGGAAGAAATCTCCGATTATAGTCTAGTCAGAAAGATTTCTGTTGGCATATATAAGGTGCTAGTGTGTTAACACAGGGGTTTTCAAACTTTTTTAAGCTGGGGACCCCCGTAACATGTCATGGTTAGATGGCGGACCCCTATGGGCCTATGCAATAAATTTGGCCAATCATAATTGTGCGAGGTTTTCTCGATCGTGCAATTCGCAATGCTACTGAATACGATGCACGTCGTAGAGCTTTCTCATTTACTGCGCAGTCATGGTGAAAGCTGTTATTTTTGCCTTTCTGCTTTAAATAGGCCTACAGCTCCTTTTGTCGCTCGAAATATTCCTTTGGCTTATCGGCAACATCTGCATGCATTGTTGTTAAATGGCGCTTTAATTTCGCGGGTTTCGCTGAATCCTGATTAGACAGAGTTTGCACACTCATGACATAACGCAAAGAGGTCAATCAGCATAATGAAATATACTCTGGAAAGTGTGGATCATACCTGGGACTAATATCGATATTAGTCCCAGGGTCTAATTGCGGATTTTTTTCTTTCTCTCACATTTGTCTTTGTCGTCAAAATCTTCTGATTTCTTATCAGTTTTTCTCTTTAGAAATTTATCAATGGTTAAGTATAAGAACGTTGAAAATTTTAATATTATATTTTTAAAAATATAGCAGCAATTCCTTCCAGCTGCAATGGCGTCTCTGTTGGTACGTCACAATTACACTAACGTGCACTAAAAAATAGCACCAGAAGGAACTACTGTTACTAGACATCAGCAAGTAATAACCATAGATAGTCAGATGTTTTTATAGCTCAGTTATTTTTTTAAATAATTTTAGATGATAATAAAAACCTTGCATATGTACTATTTTTCACTGTTTTTTGGACCTCCTTTGCGGACCCCTTGGCAACAAGCCACGGACCCCCAGGGGTCCGCGGACCACAGTTTGAAAACCCCTGTGTTAACATACGTAAACAGTTACGGTACATCAGTGACACGAGTTATCTGGTTAGCGACTTGCAAGTCATAGGTAGAGCACTATAGTTATACTAGTCAGTCTAATTTATTCCACAAGCTAATCTAGTCTAACCCAGCATGATCATCTAATTTTTATGGTCCAATCTGCTATCATCTTGACTAGTCTAGACTAGCTTTGTTTGGTCTGATCACATATCTAGTCTTAGCTAATTCGCTTTAATCTGATCGAATCTGATTTAGTCAAGTATGATCTAATCTAGTAGCCTATCATCTATAGACGAATCAATGAGGATTTGGTGTAACACAACATACCGTATCCGTAATCCAATGACATTATCAAATCTAATTCAATCTGATCTAGCCTAGTCTTATCTAGTTTAATCCAGTATTATCCTATCTATCGTCTAATCTAGTCTTATTTCGTCTAATCTTGTCTAGTGTGATCAAATAATTATGGTCCAATTTAGTCTACAATTGTAGTCAAGTGGAGTTTAATCTACTCTCAATTTCTCATATTTAATTTAATTAATATTAAATGCGCAGTCCACGCTAACCAAAATGTCTGCAATCAACATGGTTTGGTTATGATAATGTGCAAGGTCGGTTATTAGTAGTCGCACAATAATAATAATAGTACTAATAGTTATTGTTCGTCTCATTCAAACGACTGCAGTAATATCAAATATATTAAGTTATGCAGTAATTTGTGAACGGCTGAGAGAAAAGAGACCATTAAACCCCCTCGGCCCCTATATGATGCTCTTACTCGCAGTCGGTCACATTTTGGTGGATAATTTTCATAGGTGTTAGGGTCCTATAATTGTGCGGAAGTCGCAGACCATGCACCAGGATTTAGCTAAGATAATAATTATCATTGTGACAGTGCGGTGAAACTTTAACGAAACCTTCTAACCGGGGATTGTTATCGTTCGTGAATGAACGCATTGCACATTATGTGGCAACTAAGGTCGATGTTGTCTGCTCCTTGGAAACATGCAAGAACGTGTATCGGCATACAAAATATGCATATAATTATCATAACAGTATGTGCCTTGTAGCAAGTCCTTCACTCGCAATTGCTCGTGTATTTCGATGTGAAACTCCGATTCAGTGTCCGCCCTGTTACAGTAGTCGTTTGCGCTTCTGAGTATAAATCTTGAACGACAGCTATAACAAATGCGCATACTGTACATAATATTATATGATTATGTGTATGCCTTATAAGTTTACATAAGGATAAGGCTGTATTAATATTATTCTCTTGCTATCTCTATCGCCTCAAGACTGGAAATGTTCTAGAAGGTTATGCTGACAGCTGACTTCAAAATTCAATTGTTTATATCTACTTAACATTTTAAGCTCATAGATCGGAGCACGCATGGGTTTGTGAGTCCTCGAAAGGCGTCGTTTAAATTCACAAGCTGCATGTATGTTGCTACCACAATCGTACGTGCATATATATATATATATATATATATATATACTTATCATTCATGTGCGAAATTGTACATACGATTGCAATGCTTATACTTCCTATCAGACATTCAACGTTTTCTAGCTCGAGAATCCGATTGGCATCGACTACATAAAGAACATCTCCATCACTGCCGCCGCACTCGAGGAGATTGTCGTCAAAGTTCATTGCTCTCTATAGCCTATGTGTATGCCACTATATTTGCTAACCCTAGGCATGCCATCCAGAGGTTTCTCCTCCAATTCATGAATCAGTTATTTACTCTTTGGTCCCACGTTCTCACAGCCGTGAAATGTTTCACAGCCTCCTGACAAGAAACTGATTCATTACCAGGATGCATTACGCTTTATTAGCACGATAGTTATTATGTCTTGAGTCTTATATTCACTATTCATTCATATTACTGTACTTTATCATTACTTCTATTATAGGCCCTATGTGTTATTTCACATAATAGGTCTATTTCGATGTCCCATTGTGCGGCTACTAATGTATGGAGTAATAAAGTCTGTACTTGCTTAATGTACTATTGAGTGACGTGTTTCTGATTAGGTGCGTGCACACAATGCATCAGTGGCGTAGGCAAGGGGGGGTTTCGGGGGTTAAAACCCCCCATTGGCTCCGAAAAGAAGGTTTTTTAAGGTTATTTGTCCGTTTAAATAGGAAAAACAACAAAAAACAGGGTATCCGAACATAAAACCCCCCATGAAAAATTCCTGGCTACGCTACTGCAATGCATGCGGAAGTCAAACATGTGGAATGCATACAACCGTCTTGCAATTGTAGACTGCCATGTTTTCATCGGTCCGTATAGCTTACAACGGATCGAGAAGCACTTAACCCTCATCCGCACAAGCTAAAATGCAACTTAATTTGAACAAGGGGGGTCTGGCCAGACCCCCGTTTTGATGTGGGTTTTCCATAGGAAGTAGTAATTTTTATGTGCCAATTTTGTAAGATGATATCAGAGCAACTCAAAACAACAGTCTCTTTATGCAATATAAATAAGTTTTATGATGAATTTGAAATTAAATGTTTAATTACATTAATTGTGACGGTTTGTCATACATGCTCATCGTCGCAATAGTTGTCTATCTATGAAATTTGGAGATCAAAGTAAAGAAACCATAATTTTAGTAAAATTTGTTCGGAATGCTCTTATGATCTGAGTCAACATGACTGTTTTCATGACTGTTAGGAAATTTTATAACAAATAATGGAATAGGACCAAACCTAAAATGTAAACATGTAAGTTTATCATACATAGTCCGTTAGCTGTTGCTTTCGGGTTTGTATGTCAAATGAGGTGTCGGCCCGCTATTCCGAGGGTCCACTATTCCGAAGGTCCACTATTCCGAATATCTGCTATATTTTGTTCGTTATCCTTGGTGGTTAACAGAGACAATATGGGCGTGCACGGCTGAATAGCTTATCTAATATTAGTTCACAATGAGATGAAACGTGGTCCTCTTCTTTTGAGATCGTGAGGCATGTCCCAACAACAGCATTCCGCGCTTCCGAACCATCACAGAGCCTGGTTTACCTTCCTGTTCTTCCTCATATCGGTTTGTTTCCAGCGTTGTTTATCATGCTGGAGTCACTGACGACAGCGGACAATAGACGTTAAAATGGATCAATTGATGTATTCTGCCGCTGACGCATGTGCATTGTACAATGTTGGACAACCAAATGAGCCATCTTTAATGGTTCCATTACTGCATCCGACTTTCTGACGCGGCTAATCGATGGAACTATAATAGAGGTGTTCTGTTCGTAAGCTTTGAACACCGTCATTTTGACTTAGACGTCTATATTCTTCCTCGATTCTTCCACATCGCCGCAAACATTTGAGTGAAGAACTTCACTGTCTCTCTGCTCGTTTACAATTCAAGGTTCTTGTTTTGGTTCTTAAGTTTCATTTCACTCTTACCGAAGTATCTTTGTGATAGCATGATTCGTTCCCTCTCTGCCACGTTTTCTGCGTCCTCCTATATATCCTCTAGTAGACTTGGCCTATGTGCCCCCCCCCGTCTAATCAAGCCTAATTCTAATTACCAAGTGGCCTGGCTAATCGCGTCTAATAAATACGATCTAATGTTTTCTAATTTAACCAAGATTGATCTATTCTATTCTATCCAACCTAGCATCGCAAATTTGGTTTAGTCTAATCTAATCTCATAATTATAGTCTAGTCTAATAACTGAGTAGGCCTATCTTATAGTTTTGATTTTAAGCATTAGTTAGGACATTCTCTGAATAATCTTTCGTTTTCGTCTCATTTTCCAACCTCCAATAATTATCGTGCGCCTCTTAGTAACTGTTGTCAACGTCTTTGCTATCGATTTCACGCGTAACCTGAAAATTCATGCAATAATTCTAATTAATCCATTCATATTATCTATTCATTCAAAGGCAGACAGTAAACTCCAAGTGTATCCTGTTGCTTGTAATCTACATCGTGCTTTCGAAACATATTCCTTGTATCTAAGAATCGATGACTAGCTAAATAAGATAGATGAAACCGATTGCCAATGCGATAGAAAGCATCCAGATTGTAACTTGGAAGGCTTACAATGCATCTTACATGTGTCTTGGAAGTCTGACTGGAAAGAATGTGATACAGCTTTTAGTTCAGAGCGGAAGGATTCTCGGACGACGGAGAGTTACATGTACAGCGCTCCCGAAAAAACCGTAGCCAAGATTTTATTTCGGTGGTGTTTACTCGAACGTGAGCAAGTCCACTATCAACTGAATCAACCGATTGGACCTAAGAGTTTTTGAGAAGCGTCATGGTCTCTCATAGCGGATTCTGAATACATTAGGGAGAGTGCTCCAAGACGCCCATGATAAAGAAAATTGTGCTTTTCTTCCGTGTGGGTACCAAGAGAAGTACATGTCTGACCCTAATGTAAAGTGTGATCATTGATGAAACAATGACAGCAACCATAGAACGTAATTCAATAAGATCAATTGTGTAAATTTTAAAAAGTAAACCCCTCCAAACTGGGCGTCTTAGGAACCATATAGGCCTACTACAAAACGCCCATAGGATGGGCATCTTGGAGCAATGGAAATTGGCTAAAACAAGTGGCATTGCAATCATGCATTTTTAGACTAAATCAATAAACTGCATGAGAGAAAAGAAATTGAACGAAAATGAAAAGGTTCTAAAGATGCAAAGCAATTCAAAACACGAGAAACAAAAATCCAATCTCATGTTGTAAGTCATTATTGTCATTTTCACTTTAATCACAGATTAGCGACAACAGTCACACACGAATTTTTTATGCCAACGTTTAGGCTACACGTCCTGCATTCTTTCCATTTCGCTTAAGTTTTTGGCAAGGGATAAATAAATTCAATAAACAGTGATAAATTTGCATATGAGCCCCATATTTTTATGGGTAGAAGATGTTGTGATGGTAGGCACAGGTTCTTGGCCACTTACTCATAGTATCAAAGACGCTCGTGTGCATCTTGTAATCTCTATGCTGCCTATATGTTCAAGACGCCATGGGCTTCTTGTAATTTTCGAGTCCATCTCTACTGACGCCATTTTATTTAACGAAGTCAATGTTTACTAGATAGGTAAAAACATAAAACAGCTGTAACTGAATCCTAAATAAACGTTGAAATGCACGAATTTGTGCTGCATAAAGCTAAAGAGAAAATTAGGCAGATTCGTAAATGTGTACTTACTCAAAAGTGGTGAAAATCTAGAAAATTGATTTATCGCGTCAAAAGCTCGAATATTGAAGCATGACTGTTATGGAACGTTCACAAGGTCAAGATGTCACTGCATTCAATGAGACAACTAAAATACGAATATGTATCTTTTTATCCGTTTTAAAGGGGGTGGGCGTCTTACTCGCCCTGGGAGTCTTGTAGCACTCTCCCCTAGACACTACAGTACTGTAGTTCGTATATCATAATTATGTTAGTAAACGCATTATTTCATTTTCATGCTTTCATATTGGGGTGTTCAAACACAAAAACATCCTCTAGCTACGGTCTTGGCTCCCGATATATTAACCAGCCCACTGCTAATTAAGCTACCCTCTTACATCAATCTATAGAACAACTTCATCTACCTGATAAAAGGCGCAGCAGGTCACGACTGAACAGTTGGTCGGATCGTAATAGTAGACTTCACAGACTTGGATGTCGTCTCTCCAGTTATACGACCTGCAGCTTTCATCCATCGCACACTTCCAGCCGCATAGCGCATTCGGTGGAGCAGTTCCGATGCTAACTAACGCCCCATCCAACTGGGAGATATTGAACTTCATTGACGGCGGATCAAGGACACACAGCTCCGTTCCATTTGACGCGCGGGTCACCTGGAACGATTTGGAGATCGTCTGGGCGTCGGAAAGGAGCATCAGATGAATAGCGGAATAGAAAACGGGGAAAAGAAATCTCAAATGCAGCGACATATTCTTTGCCACAAAATGGTCTCCACGCAAAAAGTAAAAACAAAAATTCTAATAGACTTCTCGACTTCCAGTTGTGTTGCGTATGGTCAACATTTTAAAACCGCGAATGATTCTGGTCACAGGTGAAAGACGATTTAACAGCTATACGTGGACGACTCAGAATTGACGTTTTCCCTGTGGAAAATCTGACGTTATCAGTTTAACAGCTTTGAGTGTAGTCCGTTCTGATGTCAGTCACATTCTGGTCGTGCGTGACTGTTATGGCGTGCAACAGCTTTGCTGCACATCAGCCTCGTCTCTGTGTGTGCTCCTCAGCCAATGATTTCCCATCGATCATGACTTTGCATTCCCGGAAGCGCGTCCCGGCCTCGCTATTGTCATCGATCCATTGTACTATGATGCTGTGTAGGGGAGCAGAATTTACACTTCGACAGTTCGTGAACCAATGTGCATGGATACTGTAGGGCGTAGGCCTATAGTGTATAATTATAGGCATCGCATGCGCCTGATGACTACGGGATTCGCTACCTGCATAATGTTATTAAAACCATCGGGAAAACTAGTGATTATAATAAAATAGATTAATATAATAGGTCTAGCTCTATGAATATAAATTTGATGGGCCTATAAAATATAATATTGCTGAACGATTATGGTTACATAATATTATATGCAAAATATTATACTCAACTATTCAGCTCCACTAACTAATGATCAGGTATCACTCAATGATGCTCAAGAATAATTATTATGAGTAAAGAACTTGCATATTAACCGTCACAATCAAGGAGATTCGAATCCACCACTCTCAGCGCTCCAAGGCCAGCGCATTCAAAAGCTTTGGCTACGGGCTGTAGGTATCTCTCACAATAATCAAGATAGGGAGATGCTAGTCTTGACGCAAGAAAGAAATATTGATAGGTCTGCTGTAGATCTACTCTAGCAATGAACAATGGCTACATTAGAAAGTAAGTATCGACTTTATTTTCTGTGAAACCACATTCTCAGTTACAAACGACATTTTATGCATATTGCATAACCATGTTATTGTTCATTCGTTCGAAGACGATAAACGTTCCTCGCAATCGATTGTCCGTCTTCGTGAGAACTTTAGCGATGAGAACATCAATGAGATATATTGTTTTGTCTGTGTGTGAGTATGCTCGTATACATAGGCGTGTGTGTGCATGCGTTTCTCGTGATCACGAATGCAATAAGTCCGACGAATGCACTCACATATGAATATATATAATATATAATATATATAATATATATATAATATATATATAATATATATATATTATATATATATACATATATATATGTAAACATGTATGTATAAAATGTATACAGTTTATATAATTATATTATAATTATATAAACTGTATACATTTTATACATTGCATTGCTCTCTCTATCCGTAGCAAGATCTTAGTCAGATGTCAACCTCACCCCTTCGCTGCTTGAAGACGGTCTTATTTCGTCGGGGCTGTCACGCTGAGATCGCTTCTGAATTATAGCCAGTGATGCAAAAACCGCTTTATAAATTATCAGAAACGGTGCAATACATTGAATACAGCACAATTATGCATGTTATATATATATGTAAATATGTAAATATATGTAAATATGTAAATATATGTAAATATATGTAAATATATGTATAATTATATGCTTGCCTAAATTTATGCGTGTAGATCTAATGCATATTCACGCGTGTTAGCATGAATGCGCAAGTTATCATGAAGAGCCTATATCTTCAGTGAGCTGATCAATCTTTTGCTTTTGCGCTATTGTCTCTTTGATCGGATTCATTGGACCACTAAGTGTTGCCAACAGCAGAGAGACTAGGAACAACTTGATCTCTTTGTTTTCAGTCACGTTCAGCTAATTCGTCAACTCGGTACGAAGCAGGACTAAGTTATAAACAACGATATATACCATAATAGTAACTTATTTAAAACGTTGCAATGGCGTCATTAAAAAGCACTCAAATGCAAGCTGGCAATGCTGTTCCTGTTGTTACGAATCGAACTGTTGTGAGTCAATGACCCTTTCGGTTTCATGTTCTTTTATGGCATTTATTCGAACGAAAAATATAGTGAAGCAAAAAGGCTTTTGAGAGATGGTGTCTGTCTCTTTTAACACTGGGAGGCAGGCAATTGGTAACCATTAAACATTATCGTACTCATCTCGAGGTAAAAATGTTAAATGACGCTGACAGAAAGTGGAGTTGTTGGACGTACGCACCTGCCTGAGGGCAGAAAACGAAAGAAGAAGATCAGGCTATTATTAAGTAATCAGAACTCACTGAGTAAATATTCTTCCAATTTTGATCAAAAAATTTAGTTGAAACTTTCGTTGAATGATCTTTTGCTTTGGCCCCATTTTCCAATAGGGTAGCCATTAACTGCTCACCTATTCGCTGTCAGCAACTTAGGTATCATGTCCATCTGGGACATGGTTGTTCGATCTCTCACTTGCCTCCAAACCCAAAAGGAGAATGTTTTTTTTGTGCTGGGCACGAACCAAGTGCATCACAGGAGATGGTGTTTACTGTTTACTGTTTACTCAACAGATGAAGTCAGAAGTAGACTCTCCATTGATTCAAACAGTCGCGACTGCTATCATCAAGATTAAACTGACAACAACGGCTTAAAACCAAAAACGGGTATTCGAATCCTTTTCGGGTCGATTGTCAATGTCTTTACTGTATTAACCTACTACTCGAATAACACATACTTCTCAAAAACTAGTCAGTTGATTTGGTTGCTAGTGGGATTGTTCACGGTCAAGTAACCACCCCCGAAATAAAAATCCTGGCTACGGCCTTGGTGCAATGTAAACAAGGCTAAAATTAACATGTTCTAAATAATTTTACGACGATGCAGTCCCACAAATATGAATTTACTTAAGTACGATCCACTATTGATAATCAATCATTAGTTGCAATAATTCCCGGGTTCGATTTTTCTCCCACGGTTCAGGTCTATTACAACGTGTACCTGTATGAGATACAGGTGTCTCTTCAAAGTAATGTTTGCCGTAGATACTTAAATAGCTCTACGATTCATTTTGTAGGCACTGGACAAATACGTTCATTGAAACACATGTAGTACGCTGTTACTGAGGCAACCACAGCTGCTATAGACTGGTTTAAACAATCGCTGACCGACAGAGAGACTTGAGAGGCCGCTGTTCAGAACACTGCGCTTGAGTAAGGTCTACCTGCTTGCTGCATAATAATAATTATGCCGCAACATTTGCAGCGCTAGTTGGTTTGGCTGAGGACCGACTGCTGCATGCGATGGCTTGGAATGGTTTCCACGTCGTTCGAGAATTCGTTTCCTTAAAAAAATCGGATGTCGTTCAGACCCCAGAGCAGGAATTCACAATTTTGGACTGCGGTCTAAAGATGATCGGAGCTTTGGGTTTTAAGGGTTCTCAGCAATATGGGGAAGACAAAGTGTATGGCGATGTCAGGGGAACAATGTAACATCAAAGTGCAGGACATCATGATAGAGCAAGTGGACACATTCGTGTACCTAGGCTCACTCATAACAAAAGATGCTGAATGTAGCAAGGAGATAAGAGTAAGAATCGCGAGAGGACATGGAGTAGGTGCAGATCTGAAGAAACTGTGGAAAAGCCATAACATCAAACTATCTACAAAGCTAAAGTTAATGAGGACGCTTATATGGCCAGTGATGATGTATGGTTGCGAGAGTTGGACAATTAAAAAGAGTGATGAAGATAGAATAAAGGCATTTGAAATGAAAGGTATAAGAAAAATCCTCGGAATATCATGGACTGAGAAAAAAAACAAATGAATGGGTTCTGGAGACAGCTGGCTTAGAAAGGAGTCTACTGGAGTCAATTAAAGGAAGGAAGTTGTCATACTTCGGGCACATCATGAGGAAACATGGAGACTGCTTGGAGAAGGAGATTATGCAAGGCACGGTTCCAGGAGCAAGATCAAGAGGAAGACCTAGGAAGAGGTGGTGGGACAACATGTGTGAATGGACGGGATTATCAACAGAGCAATTGCTGAGAGCAACCGAAGACAGGAGAGGATGGAGAAGAACTGTCCAAAATGCGACCAACCCTCGTGTCGAGGATGGTTGAAGGCAAGGCAAGGCAAGGCAGCAATAATTATTATCTTATATTTGCCAACTAAAGCGTATGTCAGAATGTCATATTGTCTGTTCAGTTGGTAGTTAAGTTTAATTAAGATTACTGCATAACATGTAAATGTAAAGCGCAGTGCGTCTTGCAGGCGTTTCATTAAAGAGAAAATATATTATTATTATTATGTAGGCTAACAATTCGACCTGTGTACACCCGATTGTTCCATCTTACTTTCATATGCCTATAATTGCTTTATTTTGTCTGTCTCAATGTAGGTCTACATGTAAGTTAAGCCTATAGGTTGCGATTCGTCATATTGTAACTCCGCCACTGGTTGTTCTCTGCCAGTGCCAGTCCCAAGCCTGGATAAAAGAGAAGGGCGACACTTATCATCTTTGATATGGCAGTGTCGTTAAACATGAAACAAGCTTTACAAGCCCAACAACTTGTCTTCACCCAATAAACGATTCTAATAATACGCATATTGATTTCGTTGAATATTGCTGACAATGAGGGTTGTGAATTAATATGGCGGAGAGTCTTATCGCAATTCTCGTGGTCGTTTTAGGACGATAAATTCAAGTGCCAAAATATTGTATGACAATCGATCAGAAGATAAAGCGATCATTAGTTTCATTACCCCCAACAGAAAAAATAGACCTAAACTGTAAATTAGTCATTCATTCATTCATTATTAGCATCTATATAGCGCCCCTTCAAGAAACTACTCGGAGGCGCTCCCAGCCCAGCCACGGCAAAAGGATTGAAGGGACTTAAGGAATAAGGATTGACTGGTCAGGTGGAGGAGATGGAGGTTAAAGGGGGAGGTCATTCCAGATTGACGGCCTCACAACCGAGAAGGCTCGGCGCTGTCTGCTAGCCAAGCGAGCCCGTGGAACAAGCAGTTGTCCCTTCGCAGCAGAGCGAAGGGCCCGACGCGCTTCAATGTCAGAGAATGGGCGACAAAGAACGCGCAGGTAGGATGGAGCACAACCAAGGATACAGCGAGAAACCAGAGCAACAATTCGATAATGGATGCGTTGGGCTATTGGCAACCAATGCAGCACATCACGCATGTAGGTAGAAACAGAGGAACATTTAGGGGTTCGTCCAATGAGCCATGCAGCCGAGCGCAGAACCCGATCTAACCGTCCCAGAACCCCAAGGGGGAGGCCAACAAGGATTTAGCAACAATGCAATGGTCGATTCGACTGGTTATGAAGGCATGCACAAGAACTACCAGCGCCTCAAGATAGTCAGTCACGCGAAGATAGACCTGGGTTTAAATCACTGTGGCTGAGAATCGGGCACGTTGGAGAAATGTAGTCAACTCATTGTGCAACGCTCCCATATAATAGTTGGCATAAAATTAACAGAAACAATAGACCTAAACTGTAAATTAGTCACGCGAAGACAGTTCATAAGCAATCTTCATTCTGGATAATCAGAATCATCAACGATTGTGCATAATTATTATAGTCTCTCACACAAAATGAGCAACGAATGTGCAAGTCTTGCACTGATTTTTCACCAGTATTCGCTAGATGGCGAAGGTTGAATGAGAAACTAAGTTACTAGTAAGTAGTGTAGGCCTATTATTATTATTCATGATCTGCATGAGTTTAGATAATCTATCGCTTTAGCGTTTTGCATTATTCGCTTTTGAATACTATGGGTTTTGACGCTAGTAGCACTGATGTTTGACTGACGAAAAGAATAATCGCTAAATAGAAGTCGGATTGATGAAACTATTTTCACTTAACTAGAAGCGGGATCGATGACAAGACACTTGCTAAAATCGGAGCTGGATAGATGTGCAATAATATTGCACATCTATCCAGTTCCGATTTAAAAATTATTATTTGTTGTTTAAATAGAAGTTTGATTGTTAACAAAATCGTTTTTTGCTCATAATTATAGATCCTGGATTGATGAGGCGACTCTTTGCCTAAACGAAAGCTGGACTAATTTAAATGATTTTACGCCAAAATAGAACTGGAGTGAACTAATAATAAATAGCATGCACCGCTATTCGAGTAATTTTGAATGCTAAAGCGATGACCTTAGGATTCAAACAGCAGACTCAGGAGTCGCGATTTAAAGTAATTTAAATATCATGATTTGAATCACAACTGATTCTACCGGTTTCATAATTATAAGGCTGCCATTGCATTGGCCTGGACTAGTTGCCTGCATGCAATACCTCATCTTAAACGTTCTGCTAATAGAAGCTGAGCTGGTTTGCCAGGATTGCACTTTGTTTAGAATATCGACGCAATTAGAATAAGGTGGGAACGCAGATCTTCGCAGATCTTCGTACAAAGGAGGACAAGTTATTTTGCAGAGTAATATTTTAGAATTTATTAATTTAATTAAACGAGAATAATATTTATTTAGTTTGCATCAGAAGCCTAAAACTCTACTCAGTAATTATTGAGTAGAGTTTTATGCTGTCTGGACTTTCTTGAAGGAAACTGCTTGGACCACACAGAGGAAATTGCCTTACCCCACAGAATAAAGAGATTCCATTCTGCGTATCAAACTTTATTGCCTATCGAGTGGTCAACAATTTGTTCATAATATAGCTGTTATCTCAATATATGGTGTCGGAAAGTATCTGACTGAAGTGTGCGCACGTTGTACTGCTGAAAGTTATTATGTCCCGGTATGCCAGGACCAGATCCACACTGAAAAGTTGATTCGCGGTTCGAAAGGGAGGATGAACATTCGTAATCATAATCTCCAAATTTCTAAAGCGCCACTCGAAAGCCAAGCGCGGGGCAGCAGCTTATTCACGAGCGCTATATCGAATCAAACACGCAATAATTGCGAAACTGTTGTGTTAGTTCCTGTGCCGGATCAAGATCCGTGAAGATCAGGCCGCGGAGACATTGTGGTGCTGCGGTGATAGTCGGTGATTCTTTCTGCAAGGAAGTCGGTCTATTTACGTTTCTGCGAATCATCACCAACGACGAAAGATGGCAGTAATTCTGCCGACACTTTGAATGCAGGAACTACCATGACGAATGTTTTTATTGAGCATCGAAATAGGCCTATGCTACAACTGCATTTAGAGAAATGTTTTTCAGTTTGATTGGACTTCATTTAGACATGTAATTGTAATTGTAATTGTAACTGAAACAGTTATATAGCGCCGCTCACAGATTCAGTGGCGCTCCCGACCCAAGCTAGACCCACGGAGTCTTGTATCTGTCAATTGACCGATGAATTCATCAATATTATATTACGACGCTGTTGACAACAGAATCCCACAGAGCATGTTATCCAAAAGCATAGCCTATCGAGCCGTGTTAATTGTTCCTCGCGAGACAATTATTATTGTTGATCACCGTCGTTAAGGCAACTGCCTTTCAAGACGACCGCCAGTGTGTGAGAATGCATGCATCTGTGCATGTATTTATAATGTTTGTATGTAGTATGCACGCATGTATGTAGATACATTGCATGTATTGTATGTATTCATGCATATGTGAAATTATGTGAATGCTTGTATGATTGTATGCGTGCTTGTACGCATACAGTTATGGAGTCAGTCGTGTGGCTTCGATTCATACATGTGATGTATGTATGCATGTATCCTATAATATTTAGGATTTCGTGGATGCATGCATGCAATTCATGTATGTATTCATGTATGTATTCATGTATGGAGTCAGTCGTGTGGCTTCGATTGACTACATAAGGGATCCCTTTTCATTGACTTGGATAACAATTATAACATCATCCAATACAGAGCAGGTTCTATGACGGTGGCAATAATAATGGCTAGAGACAGTGGAGAGGCTGATTAACGGCTTCTCTTTGCACACACTTCGCTTTATGAGATTTCCACCCAATGACAGTCGTGGACAGAAATGCTTGAATAATCGATCTGCATTTTTACATAATTTTATGAGCATTGTCTCGACAACTACCTGTACTCTAAGAATGGTTCATAAATCTCGTGCTGCAAGAGAGATCCATAAAACCTGGGTCTGTGTCTATTATTACTGCTTAGTTAGATAGCACGCAGTGCCAAGTCTTGTCGAAACAGAAACAGCACGTTGCCAAGTAATCATCTTGCTCAACAGAAAATAATATTGTCGTTCTGAACCTTGATATTTAGCCTAGGTAGACTCCTAAAGTCAAACCCAGAAATCAATCAACGGCCATGAACTAAAAGCAAATTATTGGCCTAATAGACGAATTTTAGAGTGTTTGTGCTTTCTAGAACTGGCGGTGACCCATTATAGCGCGTGGCTTTCCTTTCACCGACGAGTTCTCGAATTAAGCTTATGTTTGCGTTATAACTCGCGTTTGGATTATTATAGTCTCAGCGTAGATCCCACCGTGATCTGCTTAACCACAAGGCTGCGACAAATAGCCTAATTCATTCGTTACATGGAGATACAAACAAACTCGCTATCGTTTCTAATACAGATTCTTCTCAAATACCGGTACGCATGATTTAGAAAGAATGTTAGCGCCAAAACAACATGCCGGCAATTTAAATTGCAAGTAGGCAATGAAATCACAATTAAATTAGACTACGAGAAATAATTGAAATCCGATTATAAAATTGCTTCCTGTAGCAATTACCAGGCACAGTGGTGAAGCCAGGAAATTATGATGGAGTGGGTCTGGGGGTTTTATGGCCTGGTCGGATGCCCTTCCAGACTATACCCAACAGTATTACAGTAAATAACAAGGGAAGAACGTAACAAAGGGGAAAAGTAAGACTAACAATTGTCACTACAAGCAATTGCTTTGTTTTTCTTATTTAAGTGGATAAATAACCTTTTAAACAACTTTTTCCTAAGCCAATTGGAGGGCGGTTAACCCCCGAAACCCCCGGTGTTTGCGCCACTGACCAGGCAGCAGTTCAATATTAACTCAATTGTCAGTTCCAAACATTAATACGGTAATACCAACTGCAATGTATTGATCAAATAGCGATACTATTCCTGATACTTACTGCTCCTGTACACTCAAACGTTAGCCTAGATACGCTGGCGCTTTACATGCGACATTTGTATAAATGCCACTGTCGCCCTCTGCTAGATTACACAGCTTCTACATTTAAGATTGCTCTGTCTGATGATTGTGATAGGCCTATGCCATGACATTGTAAGCATGTTTACATTGAGCATAT
>CATKHU010000108.1:0-18372 GCA_949752735.1 Lumbricus terrestris
AGCCAATCAGGAGTTGCATAAGTTTATATAAGCCAATCATCTTACAGCATTTGGAAACCAGCGTTCTGCCCAGCAGGACCTTATTGTATTGTATTGTATTTAAACATTTATAAAGCGCCTCTATAGTAGGGTAAACCGTTCAGAGGCGCTCCCAGTGCGCAAGGCCCCGTGAGAAGAAGCAGGTTTTGAGAAGAGACAGAGCAGAGGAGAGACTGACAGACAGAAGAGTTGAGCGAACAGAAGGAGACAGAGAATTCCAGAGAGAAGGACCAATTGAGACAAAAGATCGAGACTGAGCCATAGCAGTTCTAGACCGGGGAACCAATAGATCAAGTCTGTTGGATGAGCGAAGTGGACGGTGGGAGGAAGCTGAGTGAGGACGAAGTAAGGTTTTAGTAAGATATTTTGGGGCAAGACCCCGTTGAGACTTTAGGATCAGAGTGAGGATCTTGAACTGTGTGCGAGCACGTAGAGGAAGCCAATGAAGTTCATCAAACATAAAGGTAGAGATGTGAGAGTACTTGGGAAGGCGGGCAATTAATCTAGCAGCTGAGTTGAGAACTGACTGAATCGGTGAAAGACGAACTTTAGGAAGACCAATGAGAAGAGAATTGCAATAGTCAATACGAGAACATATGAAAGCATGAACTAAGGTAGTGAAGATGGAGGCAGCTGATGGTTTAAACACTACTCATGTGACATGTCTCGTGGTCAATTTCCAGAGAGTGCCTCTTCGAACGGCGGTGCCATGTCGTTAGCACGACGTCAAAAACGCGCATAGGACACTTTATATGGAAACGCAGTGACATGCAAAAATTATCAAAACAGCTCCGTATAAGCTTAATAAAGAAAAATTAGCACAAAAACTGAGATAAAATAAAGTGATAAGGCCTAAGTGAAGCAACCAGAGAGTTTAATCTAGATGTCTCTGGGGGGAAAGTTACCCCAGGATTGACATTCCCTCAGAAAAATTTAACGAAATGATAATAGTTTTTAGTTGCTGTTTACATCATTATTTTAGCAGAAGTGTTATAACATGCCGTGATATTGTTTACTGTTGTGATCATATATAGGCCTAAGGTTATTATTTATTAATAACTAGCTGTACCCGGCCACGCGTTGCTGTGGCTGAAAAGACCGTCCATCCCTCCCTACCTCCCTTCCCCTACCTCCCTCCCTCCGTCCCCCCTCCCTCCGTCCCTCCCACCGTCCCTCCGTCCCTCCCTCCATCCCGTCCGCTTGAATGAATTAAAATTTAAATATCTCCGATGTGTAATCTGCGACTTAATGCTGGTTTAGGTGTGTGAGAAATGGCGCTATAAAAACGCGCGCAACGAATGCAAGGTTGTGTGAGTTAAGATTTAGCGCATTGCGTTTTTTGCCAAAAAGCATAAGACTTAGCCTATACAAACCCGCTCGTATGTAAGGTTTGAAAGTAATCGGTGAAGAAGGATCACGCTATTCGAATGAAGCCCACTCTGAAAGCAATCGGTGAAGACGCTTTGAAAGAAGAAACCGTTTATTTGAAAGGGATTTGAATTGTGTACGCGCGCCTTCGAATGGAACGTGCAAAAGATGGCGCTAGATACGAATGAAAATTGTTGGTGAAAACGGCCGCACTCGGGTGAAAAATTGAAATCGGAATCAGAAATTGTGTTTTTTGGTTTGAACCCGCTCGTATTTTTGTGTGAAAAGGAAATAAATAGACACGAAACTAATATTTCATTGTTTGATATCGAATGCAACGGTTTGCGAAAATTTTAAAAAGAAAGAAATAGATACGAAACTAATAATACGAAACTAAATGCGAGTGACGAACAGCACTACGCTCTGAAGAAATAAATAAAATGGCGGACTGCGTGAAATCGGATTGGAATTTAAAGTTGTGTTTTTTGATCGAAAAGATTGCGCTTTTTCCCAAAAGGCATTATAACAACACGCTTATGTTCGAATGGAACGGTTTGCGAAAAATTTGAAAAGAATCGGTGAAGAACTTATCGAGTTCTGAGGCCACAAAAACTAACGTTTTACATTTTTATTTATATAGATTATAGTATATGATACTAGCATATTGCAATGAGTATAATTTCCTGTATATAGGCCTACTTGTACAAATACTATATTTGTCCAGCTAAAAACATAGATGACATCCCCTTCAAATACGTTTGACAGAGTTATGATAATTTTTAGTTACTGTTTAGGCCTACATCATTGTATTATTATATGAACTGCTATAATATACTGCGATATTATTTACTATTTATATGATTATAATGTTATTATTTACTATTATAATATATGATACAAATCATACAATCTTGTTACATGAGCATGCTTCTTCCACCTTCGCCGAATTCGACAGGTGAAACGTTCACTGAATGAAACCTGCCTTCGTATTCTCACTCAAGCTCGATCTCGTCATCTCTCGTCTCGACTACTGCAACTCTGTCCTATCTGGTCTTCCATCATCAACACTTCAACCCCTGTCTTCAGTTCTACACACGGCCGCTCGCCTGATAAAAGGAATTGGTCCCAGAGACCACATTACATCTACACTGAAACAACTACACTGGCTTCCCATCCGGGCTCGTATTTCCTTCAAAATCTCCCTCCTGATGTACCATATCTACTCCGGAACCTCTCCTTCATACATGGCATCCATGGTCACGTCATGCTCCGCATACAATTCTAGAAGACTTCGATCATCGTCGCGAAGTGACTTTGCTACACTTCGTACAAACCGAAAGTTTGGAAATCGTGCTTTCGGAGTCTCAGGACCAAAAGAATGGAATGGTCTCCCAATTTCCATTCGTCAGTGCGCATCTGTTGTGGAGTTTAAATCTAGATTAAAAACTCATTTATTCTCTTTATATTATGACTAAATCTGTAGTGAAGCGCGCTCTTGTGCAAGACTTTGTTTTGTTAAAGCGCGGTATAAATGTTTAATTGTATTGTAGGCCTATATTGTATATTATATTAATAATAATCTTCGTTTATTGACATTCAATCTGACAAACCGCAGAACGATTACATGTACAAGTTATACGAAATACGGCCTGCTTCGCACGACACGCAGTTCGGCTAAAACAGGTTCGGTAACTTAACACTAATGGCCTAAGTACTGGATCACCCCTGGTTCGGCCAAGCCAGGAGTGGGAGGGGCTATCTTTTATTTTTAGCAGAACCCGAGTCAAGCAACACAACAGCAAAGCGCCAATGGCAGCTAACAGAAAATTCAAATAAATTTTTGCCCCGTGTGAGGCCTGAACCCGGGTTGCGCGGATGACTCTCAGTTTAACGGCCAGCGAGTAGTAGTAGAATTAAGCGGCTGGGACATTGACCTATAACCATGGTTCAAAAAATGTGTCGACCCATAACCATGGTTCAAAAATATATCAACCCATAACCATGGTTCAAAAATATATCAACCCATAACCATGGTTCAAAAAATGTGTCGACCCATAACCATGGTTCAAAAAATACAACCATCCATAACCATGGTTCAAAAAATGTGTCGACCCATAACCACGGTTCAACTTTTTCCGACACAAATTTTATTTTTTTTCCTACTATTTAAAATAACAAAAAAAAATATTTTCTTGCGATCCTTCATGCACCACCCATAACCATGGTTCAAAAATACAGCCACCCAAACCATGGTTCAATTTCTACCAACCACCCCAGCACGCGCCTATGACTCATCATGCGGGGAATTTCCAGTAGTTTCGATGATGAGTCATAGGGTGATTGGGAATTACCTATGGTATCGATGAGTCACTTAATCAAAATATTTTTTTTCTCTGTATAATAAAATAACTGTGAAATGGAATATACAACTCGACTTAAAGATAAGAAATTCCAATATAAAATGGACTACTCAACGAAAACTGTAAAACAATTGCAACAAATTCCAAAACAAAGAGGACAAAAAGGATACTCGAAACTACCAAAAGAGGAACTTATCGCGTTCATAAAGCATGGAGATCGACTAGGAGCTTGGGCACCAGACACCAAGGTCCCAGCGCGTACTCCGGGTACTTTACAAGAATTGCGAGACATTGCAAAACAGAGAGGACAAAGAGGACATTCAAGATTAGGAAAAGCGGAACTTACGGCATTATTGTCTAATCATACTTGGAAATTTTTGAAGACGAAAAATCAATCTTTCCCAGATTGGTTGAGTAGTGAGATTAGTCAGTTACCCCCTCAAATAAAACCACCCATTCATAGGTTCAAACTTCGAGAGACTGCGACGGCTATCAAAGGGTTTACAAAAAGATACACAATCGAAGGAACCAGTGGTATCGATGCCACATCTTTTCTCAAGGCTGTAAGACCGCAGGTAGTTAGGTTGCTAGCGAAAAATCGAGGAGTAAAAGTTCAACTCAATCTCATGTGCGTAATGGAGAAAGTAGACATGAAATCCGGTGAAATAGCAACAGCCGAACCTAATTTTAAATCAAAGACTGATATTATTTTAGAAGCAACCGATGTGAAGGAAATATATACCAACGCAGTGGATAAAATTAAGGAGAGCATGGCAAGTTTTCAGATGCGGGGCAGTAATTGTCGATTCAGTGCTGTTGTGAAGTTGGATATCGATACAGTGGTATACAAGCCATTGAAAGGCAGTTCATATATTCAGCTTCCCGGGTATTTAGCTAATAAAAAGGCTATTGTTAACATGAAAAATGATGACGACGAATGTTTCAAATGGTGTATTACTAGAGCGTTGAATCCAGTTGATGAGCACCCTGAAAGAATCACTAAAGATCTGAAAGAACAATCTGAGAAACTCGATTGGAGTGGTATTGAATTCCCGGTTGCTGCCAATGCTAATATTATACAAAAGTTTGAGCGAAACAATAACATTAGCTTCAGTGTATTCGGTTATGAGGGGGAAGTATACCCGTTACATATATCGACGCACGAAAGCGATGCCCGCGTAGATCTATTACTTATTTCCGAGGAAGAAAAGAAGCATTATTGTTGGATCAAGAACTTTAATAAGTTGTTAGCGCATCGAACAGAAAAATCCCATAATTCAATGCACTATTGCAGAAGATGTTTAATCGGCTTCAGAACGATAGAATCGCTTAATAAACACAGCGAGTACTGTTCGCAGCAGGACGCCCAACGAATAGAATTACCCCCACCAGGAACTATGCTAAGTTTTAATAATCATTTTAAATCGATGGAAGTGCCTTTCGTCATCTACGCGGATTTCGAGTCCTTCATCAAACCGATCGATACTTGCCAACCCGATCCTAGCACTTCTTACACTAATAAATATCAGAAACACACGCCTAGCTCGTTTTGCTACTACGTAAAATGTTTTGACGACAGCGTTTATTCTCAAGATCCGGTGACGTATACGGCTGAAAACGAAGACGACGATGTTGCCCAGAAATTCATAGATTCTCTTGTAGAAAATATAAAACGAATATATAATCAGTTTAAATTTCCAAAGACGATGATATTCGGTAAAACTGAGAAGAAATGTTACGAAGAAGCCGTCAATTGCCATATCTGCGGAAAAGCGCTATATGATCCGGGAAATCCAGACAATATCCGTGTCAGAGATCATTGTCATCTGACTGGCAAATTCAGAGGCGCCGCTCATACCATTTGTAACCTGAAATATAAAGTCCCCAAGTTTTTCCCTGTAGTATTACATAATCTAACCGGCTACGATAGTCATCTTTTCGTGAAGAAATTACGAGGCGATGATAATGAAAAGATTAATTGCATTCCCTGCAACGAAGAGAAGTATATATCGTTTAGCCGAGAGATCGTAGTCGGTAAGTTTATTAACAAAGAAGGGGAAGAGAAAGAGGTCAAGCGCGAATTACGTTTTATAGACAGTTTTAGATTCATGCCCGCGAGTCTCGACGCGTTATCGAAGAACCTCCGTAAAGATCAGTGCAAAATTATAAGCAAGTACTATTCCGGTAATAAGCTTGATCTCTTGCTTAGAAAAGGCGTTTACCCATACGATTACGTCGACGGTGTTGAAAGATTAAACGAAACCGAATTACCCCCGAAGCATAACTTCTATTCAAAACTAAACGATTCAGGGATCAGCGATGAAGATTACGAACACGCGAGAACGGTGTGGAACGAATTTGGCTGTAAAACGCTACGAGATTATCACAACTTGTATAATATTTCAGATGTTCTATTGCTGGCCGATGTCTTTGAAAACTTTAGGGGTGTATGCAACGAACATTATAAGCTCGACCCCGCATGGTATTTTACTTCCCCCGGTCTTGCATGGGATGCGGCGTTAAAGTTGACGGGTGTACAGTTGGAGTTATTGAGCGACTACGATATGTTACTGATGATTAAGCAGGGAATAAGAGGTGGAGTCAGCACGATTTCGAATCGATACGGGAAAGCGAACAACAAGTACATACAAGCATTTGACCCCGCACAGCCTTCGAAATTCATTACCTACTTGGACGCAAATAATTTGTATGGATGGGCAATGTACAAGCCGCTACCAACTCACGGATTCAAATGGATGACTGATAACGAGTTGAGCGATTGGAAAAGCATTACCGAACGAGATGGAGTGGGTTGTATACTAGAAGTCGACTTAGAATATCCCGAAGAATTACACGACCAGCACAACGATTATCCTCTTGCCCCTGAGAGTGTAAAACCGCCAGGCTCAGATGTAGCGAAACTAATTCCAAATTTGAACGATAAGAAAAAGTATGTAGTTCATTACAGTAATTTAAAGTTGTACGAAAGTCTCGGTTTGAAAATCGTTAAAATTCACCGAGGGTTAATATTCGAAGAAAGCGCCTGGTTGAAAAAATATATCGAGTTGAATACGGAATTGCGAACGAAAGCTACAAACGATTTCGAGAAGGACTTTTTCAAGCTGATGAACAATAGCGTCTTCGGAAAAACAATGGAAGCTATAGAGAATCGAGTCGACCTACGATTGGTGTGCAGCGAGAAGGAAGCTATAAAACTCGCGGCGAAAACTAATTACGATAGTCGGACTATTTTCGACGAAAACCTAATCGCGGTTCACATGAAGAAGACCAAGCTATATTATAACAAGCCGATATATCTAGGAATGTGCATCCTAGACTTGAGTAAAACGCTCATGTATCGATTTCATTATAATTACATCAAGGACAAGTATGGAGATAGGGCTAAACTTTTATTCACCGATACTGATTCGCTAGCTTACGAAATAAGAACCGATGATTTCTATGCCGATATAGCACCAGACATTAGAAGCATGTTCGATACGAGCGAGTATGCAAAGGATCATCCGTCCGGTATTGAAACTGGAGTGAATAAGAAAGTAATAGGTATGTTTAAGGACGAAGCTGCAGGTAAACAGATTGAGGAATTCGTAGGACTTAGATCTAAGTTATACAGTTATAAAATGGCCGGCGTAGACCATAAGAAATGCAAAGGTGTTAAGAAGAATGTTGTCAAGAAAACGATAACCCACGATGATTATAAGAACTGCTTGTTTACGAGGAAAGAACAGTCGAGAAAAATGAACGTGATTCGATCCCATCATCATGATATCTATACAGAAGAGGTAAACAAAGTCGCGCTGTCCGCCAACGATGACAAGCGGGTAATAATGAACGATGGGATTCATACCTTAGCCTATGGACACTACACGCTGAAAACTAAACTAAATAAAGAATAATTTCACTAATATAAAATGGAAGTTTCAAAAGTGTGTTCCAAATGCAAAATTGAAAAAAGTTTGGACGAATTTCATAAAGATAAATCAAAAAGGAACGGACGTTATTCGAGCTGCAAAACGTGCCATAATACCAAAGCAAAGGAACGTGCGCATAAATATGCACTGCTAGAGAACAGAGAAACAAAAGATAGAAAAGTGTGCAGCCGATGCAAAATAGAGAAGAACATATCGGAATACGATAAAAATCGATTCCAAAAAGACGGATGGGCGAATGTATGCAAAAATTGTAGACATAAATATTATCTCACCCGCGTAGAAGCCCAACGGCGTGATAAAATGACAGACCCAAAATGTGAAATGGAAATCCCAGAATGTCTCAAAAGTAAACTCGGTATCGGCCTTAAAACATTTACGAAATGGATCGAGTTCCAGTTTGAAGAGGGTATGAATATGGACAATTACGGCTCGGTATGGCATCTCGATTTTGTTTTGCCAATATCATCGTTCGATGAAAAAGAACTTCATAAAGCTGTGAATTGGATGAATATACGCCCGGTGCTATTAGAAAAAAATATGCAAAAAGCGAACGAAATAGGGGAGAGGGAAAAAGCGTATAACTTTATAAAATATTTAGGCGAAATGTAAAATGAGTTTTGAGACATACAAAGATATCAGCGTTGAAGGCATCGTACTACCTAATATCCCTCTATCAAACATACAGTTGATCGATGCCGCGAAGAAACTGAATATCCCGAATTTTAGAGGCGTATTTCTCAGAGACGAGCTGCCTAAGAAACCTAGGCGAAACGAATGCGGGATACTGAATCTAGATGACTCGAAGGGATCCGGGACCCACTGGTGCACTTTTTTAAAGAACGGCAAGGATAAAATATATTTCGACAGCTACGGCCTACCTCCACCCACAGAGCTCGTCAAATATTTACAAAGTCCCGTGTACTACAATAGTGAACGAATTCAACCCGACAACGAAGTGTTTTGTGGCCATCTATGTTTGTATGTTTTGAAAAAGACTATGACTGATGGTTGTAAATTTCAAAATGTTATCAATAGTTTGTATTAATATTATAGCGTAATAAAATGCCTGTAAACATATTTGGTCAAATGGCTAGCGAATCAGCACCACGAGTAATAGCAGGCGGCGTCACATTAACTCAAGCAAACAGTACTTTTCTAAGACGAGATGGAGCAAACCCTGTTACTGGAGATCTAGAAATGAATGGTCGCGTGATAAAAGGTCTACCTACAACGAATACTTCAGAAGCGGGAAAAGACGAGGCACTAAGTCGAGGGCAGGCTATAGATTTAATAACGAAACACGATGACTCGAATAAGAAATATGTCGACACGAAAGCAATCGGACCCGTGATTAGCATGTACTCTTCAGCTACGCAAGCCATACGCGCTGAAACTTACACAAAAGTTTCTTTCAGGACAGACAGATTCGAAAGAGAGTTCAACGGTAGAATAGGGACTACTATAATCGAGCCCGGTAAAGCCGGTTGCTATATCGTTTCGACGCACATAGAATTTCGTATATACGGTGCTGCTACTTCGGGTTTCGTTTACATGTATAAAAATTCAGGGGTGCATATGCAAATTGCGGGTGGAGAGGGTGCGTCAGGTTCAACTATCAATGCAACAGGTAGTACCATACTTTATCTAGCCGAAGGAGATTACCTCGAGATAGGTGTTTATTCAACCACCGCTTTAGGCATAGTTGCTAAGGACTTTTCCCTCGCTTTCTTAAGACCATAACTAATTTTTTTGTACTAAAAATATTAATAGCGTAATAAAATGCCTGTAAACATATTTGGTCAAATGGATGGTGGATCAACACCACGAGTAATAGCAGGTGGTATCACATTATCCCAAGTCAACAATACTTTTCTAAGACTAGATGGAGCGAATGCGGCTACTGGAGATCTAAATATGAATGGCAACTGCATTAAAGGTCTACCTGTAACGAATAATCCGGATGCAGGAATGGATGAGGCTCTAAGTTATGGACAAGGTGTAGATTTGGTAACGAATCACCCTTACATTCCGTCTAACGATAATCATTTGACTAATAAAAAATATGTCGACGAACAAATTGCTTCGACCAACCGATTCTTTGGCCCGGCGTTTTGTGGCTACTCCCAAGCTGTTCAGGCTATCCCCGCTAGCGTTACGACGCAAGTAAAATTTCCGAGAAAAAGATTCGATCAGGATAATTGTTTCATGGATACGAAACGTTTCTTTCCTCAGAAAGCCGGATGTTATATAGTTACGGTGTTTGTGGAATTTCATGCTAATAGTGCTAGAACTTACGGTAATGTTTCCTTGACCAAAAATGGAACAACGTACATGAAGATGCCCGGTGGTGGAGGTGACTTTGGTGGTGGAGGTACGCCCGCAGCTAATAATAATGTATCGGGTACTTGCCTAGTTCGATTAGATAATACCGACTACCTCGAGATAGCTGTTTTATCAGACGTTGACTCAAACATTAAAGCCCATGAGTTTTCAGCAGCCTTCATACGACCTTAAAATTCGAAACCACATTTAGTTTTGAATTTAATTTGTTACAAAATCGTCATCACCCTCCTTTCTCTCATGGACTTTAATTTCGTATCTGTTTCTCCATACTCGACCATTGAAAAATAAGATTGTTCGCGCGCTTTCCCCGTGTGCTTTACCCGCTTTGTAAATCGATGTATACGAGCTTACTTCACCCGTTTCTCGGTCTAATATATCTACTCGTCTGGGTTGGTTTCTGATTTTTTTCAATCTGTCATATTTTTCATCCGTGCTTGGCACCTTCGGTTCTCGCCGCTGTTTCTCTTTTTCAGCGATATCACGCGAAAGTACACCCTTCTCAAACAATAGATCGATGAGTTCAGGCTTGTTGAGATGAGTCCATCTTTTGATACCGTGCTCTTTCACCAGCGTTTTCAATTCTGTCAGTTTCATTTTTATAATACAAGATATTTTTTTAATACACAACGCTCAATTTCTGACCATCCGATTGAAATTTGAGTAACTTGTCGGTAATCACCAATGCATAAGCGCGCGTATCAATCGGTGGAGCAGCATTAAAAGTACCTTTGATCTGGATATCGAATACCGAGGACTTTAGACGCTCAGCTTGCTTGCTTACATCAAACACCATAATCGGGAACAGGTCTTTGAAGTCTGCAGGTGTGATATTGCCTTGCGAAACCAGTTCATCCGTTCCGTAGAATTTTTCACCAAACAAGGCCGCTTCTCTGTAAGCTCGTCAGAATTGCTGATTCGGGAATGATAGGTTGTAGTCGACGGCTGGGTATCGTTCCTGGTTCAACGAGACAGACATGTTCGTCAGATTGCAATGATCGAAAATCGATGGGTTTTTTTCTTGATCACCGTCACGATCAGTTTGAAACCCAATGATGATGTACCTTGGTTTCTCAGACGATGACTTGGCGCCAAGTGACCAGTTAAAACTAGTCGTCATAGGGACGGCTATAGTTTCGCATTGGCGAGCCCTGTATGCAACTGGTAGCGATACTTTTGATTCGATCGTTTTAGTCAATTCATACTTCCCCTCCAAGGACGGAGTGACGTGCGGCATGAACCACGAGATTCTGTCTAATCTGACTTTCCCAGCGCCCGCAGCGGCGAGTCTAAAAATTGCGTCATCGTCGGCTTTACGAACAAGAGTTAGCTTATGGCTCATTCCAAAAATAACCTTGTCGTAATCATCACAAAATCCGAAAATATGACTCAATGGAACGATAAAACTAAACGTGCCTTTGTCTCCCGGTTTTCGAATTAGATACGACTGTCGAACGCCGAAACCTATATTATCTGCGATAGAGGCTGTCGCACCACTGTCCTTGTACCACAGCTGATTCAAACCTTGAGCCAGTTGAAAATCATTTGGGTATTTGAGTAAACCTAGCATCGTAGTTGCTTGACCTGGGTTAAATAATGATTCAATTTCTTGAGTTCCTCCTAATGTGTATTTAATATTGCTGAAAAGATGCATGAGTCCATTATTCGTAAGGGCAACGACATCGGCATTAACGTACGCGGTGGTGCCGTCCGCCTTCGTCAATCTCCCCTCGAATAATAGGTAAGATTCCGCCGGATGGTTGTAAACATCTTGAGAATGAATGTCGATTACTATCTGCCCTGCGGTGTTTAGATTCGATCCCGATATCGGTTCATACTGGTACCATTCGTAACGCTCGATACCCTCATCAATCAGAGGTTGATCGGTAATTCTTAGAATATCAGACTTCATTTTATTGAAGAATAATTTTTTTTATTACACGACTTTCATTCCCGCACCGTTTCGCATACGCACTAAATCTTGGATCGACGGGGTATTTTTCAGACCATTCCCCATCATCTGATTATTGATATTCTCCGGATTCACCCCGACGCTACTAAATCGATCAATAATATCTCTACTTTCTTGCGTAAGCTGTTTCTTAGGAGCAGTAAATAGTTTTTCCGCTGTTTTCTCCACTAATCTTTTTCCAGCATCGATTGCGGTGGTTTTTCCAACATCGATAGCCTTTTTCCCAATTTCTGTTGCCACGTCTTTACCCGCACTAAGAGCTCTCGTTGCTAACTGTTTGGCAGCGTTCGAAGTAACAAGTCTTTTGAAAAATTCTGAAAACTTGTCGAATATTCCGGATCCACCGATAACGTATTGCTTCCTGTAACTCCTTCTTTTAATGTCCAGCATTTTATAATGTCGACATTATATTTTGTAACCATCTTTACTCAGCGCTTCTTGCCGTAGTAACTCGTCGCATATCGCCACGATCTCGTTTCTTACTCCGGTGCCACCCGCCCTGTAGCTCTGAATTCTAAGCTCTAGCTGTTTCGCTAATACATTTGGGTCTTCGGAGATGACGATTACACCGACGCCTTTACCTACCGTACCTAGGGTTATCTTTTCCCATATCGGTTTGACAATTTGTTTGTATTTGGCGCTTGAAGATGATTTAGGTTTGTTAGGCTTTTTTTCCTGTCTTATAGCATTCGTTGTGGTGAGAATCTCGGCGTAATCACCTATATCATTATCATCGTATATCGCGACGTCCGGCTGTTTCATCGTCAACAACTCCCAAAGTCCCGGTGTTCCTGTGTAAGTCTTATTTACAACCGTCACGTCATCTCCTTGAATCGAAATCGGAGTGTCACCGATATAGAATTGATTATTTTTTTCTTTTATTCCAAACGTCGTGTCGGCGATTTTTTTATCGGAGACGTATTGACGAAGGTACTTAGCCGCCATATCTCCTAAATACAGGGTTCTGATATCCTCAGTCGGATTGGGGTTATAAGCTTCTATCGCCGGACGCTGAAGACCCTGTAACGAAGGAAGTGCTTGTAGCGCGTTTGAAGTAGCTACCGAATTTTGGTTGATAGCGGATAATAAGACATTTTGCTCTTTGGAAATTGCGGATTGGGAATCGACGATAGGTTTGAAGAACTTGGTTAAATCTTGCTGAAGCCCCGAATCTCCTAATCTCTCCGATAAAAAGTTTTGTTGAATATTCTTCTTTGTTTTCAGATATTCTGCAACGAAAGCGTCTCTTTTCGCGGGGTCGGTTATTTTTACAAACGGCATTTTAAAATTAGAAACATAATGTTTTCAGACGTGTTTTTCGACGTGTGAAAAAACATAAGTTGGACGTATTTCCCGACGTAACGACATACGTCTACATGTTTTCACGTATGTCTTTTTGATAGCTTTGTTTCCAAAACCATCTCGTACATCGCATGTCTCTTTCTACCCTTTCCATCTCGGATTTAATATCAAACCTAATGTCTTCTATCTCGCTCTCCGTCAACGAATATTTCTCATCTGAAATGTTATCGTTCATGAGAGTTTTTGAAATATGGTCGTAGATCGCGTTGATTGTCGCGTCAGTTAGCTTTTTGATCTTTCTGTTCTCCTCCGTCTCCGAATCAAGCTTATCACTGATATAGTAGTTGATTATACTTTGTGGCCCCGAGCCTAATCTCTCTGAAAAGTTTTCACGAATATTCTTCTTTATTTTCGCGGAGTCGGTGATTTTTACAAACGACATTTTAATTAAGTAAAAAAAAAAATATAATGTTTTCAGACGTATTTTTAGACGTGTGAAAAAACATAAGTTGGACGTATTTCCAGACGTAACGACATACGTCTACATGATTTCACGTATGTTCGCGTTAGTCGTTTTTTTGATAGATTCGTTATTTTTCTCAAACATAGATTGCAAGTGCTGCCTGACTTCATCTTTCCCACGATCGATGAGCGATTGTTTCGTCACCTCATCCATCGCGTCTATCGCAACTTTAATATTACTCCTAATTTCTTCTTTCATGCCATTGAATTTTTCAATCTCGCTTAGGATCAGGGAATATTCCTCGTTCGAAATGTTATCATCCATGAGAGCTTTTGAAATATGGTCGCTGATCGTGTTGAGTTTCGCGTCGGCTAGCGTTTTGATCTTTTCATGCTTCTCCGCCTTCAACGCAAGCTTCTTACTGATGTAGATACCGATTATACTTAGCAACCCCACACCTAATGCCGCTCCTTCCAAAGCCATAGCAATGGGTGCTGCGATTATAGTGGATAATACTCCGATTCCTGAAATTCCAAGCCCCATCGTGACCGCTGAGAGGACTCCGCCTACTGCGCCGATTACGCTTACACTTCTATGGTACTTTTTACTCAAAGCTGCTCTTTTATCGCGTACTTGCTCGATTTCCTTCTTAATTTCGCCAATCTTTTGAAGCCGATACGTTTGCGCCGACCCTGTGACGATATGTATTTCTCCTTCCGGTGCTGACGGTAGCTTTGGATAGAGTGATTGTGTTATTTTAATGCCTTCGTATTCCATTCGTTTTATTTACGCGATATATTTTTTAGATTAGATAATTTACACGACATAGCGAATCTCCCGCGTTGATAGTTACCACTGAATCGGAGTTGTTTTGAATAGTGACTATGATATCATCAACCACATCATCCGAAACCACTTCGTTTTGTAGACTGCATCTTAGTTCTTTGATACTCTGTTTGAGGGAAATGAGACAAAGTCCCGCAGACATTTCTACACCGAGTCCAAGAGTTAGCGTAGTTGTCGTCTTTGGTTGTATCGTTATAACATTTTGCGCAAAAATCTCCCACCTTACGCCTTCTAGTAGCCTAATTGGATTGTGGGTAATATCCTTCTTCACCGTCCAATGGATTTGTAAGGGTTGCTTTCTAACCTCTACCTCCCCAGTTGGTTTAGTTCCAAATTTGTGTAATGGCATCGACATTTTATAAAGATTAAATTATAATATCGCGCCTAGAATCGGAATGTTTCGAAACGGAGAATTAGGACCTAGCAAAAGTCCTTTACCTATTGGCTCATATCCCGACCCTGTTTTCCTCTTTGTTTTGGAATTTGTTGCAATTGTTTTACAGTTTTCGTTGAGTAGTCCATTTTATATTGGAATTTCTTATCTTTAAGTCGAGTTGTATATTCCATTTCACAGTTATTTTATTATACAGAGAAAAAAAATATATTTTGATTAAGTGACTCATCGATACCATAGGTAATTCCCAATCACCCTATGACTCATCATCGAAACTACTGGAAATTCCCCGCATGATGAGTCATAGGCGCGTGCTGGGGTGGTTGGTAGAAATTGAACCATGGTTCGCAGATGTTTTTACATAAGTCACATACTTAAATTCCTGTTTTAGGTCACACATAAAATTATTGTTGTTTTTGAGCTCATGGAAATTTAGCTATTATAACGATTCATTGGAAAACAGAAGTGCTAGCAAACTGGATTTGATTTTTGTCTAAAGGGTTCACGGAATCAAACAAATGGATAAATGGTCGATGATAACGAAAAATGTTGGTGAAAATGTTTGCTCTCTGGCAAAATTACTGAACGTTAGATAGTCAACCTTCTTTATTGGCCACCTCGAATGAAGAGATAATGTTTTGCAGGAAAACTTTTTACACTCTTTTCCTTCAACCATTCACCATAAACAGCACACATGGGTCATTTGTTTAATGCTTATCAGATGTTCTAACCAGTAGCCAACAATTCCTGGACAATGTTGCACAGAAACTGCTGACTTCATATTGAAACTTGAAAAACTAAATCTCCTTTCCCCCATCCACAATTGAATCAGCCCTTTTTACAGTCTATTGATCTTTTCCTTCTTTCAAATCAGTATACTGTGCTCTTATCCTTCTTTTGATTATTGTTTTCCGACCACAGTCTGCCTTTGGTGCAAGTATCCTGGAACAATAATGAAAATAATAATTTTAATATAGGATAGAGACTAGAGAGTATCAAAATTTTCTACTAGCTTTGGGATCTCAAGAGACAAAGCAAAAGACAAAACAGAATAAGAAAGATACAAGAATATACATCGGTGACATTAAACAATGTATGTGATAAATTTTACCTATGACCTGTGTTCAATTACTCATTTCTGAGAAGGCTTGGCACTGCACATTGCAGGTAAACTCTAAAATATTAAACCTATCCGTTAGCGTGGTAAACGCCTGAGAAATAAATCATAGTCTTTTGCCATACCAAAACATAACACAATTTACGATTAAAGGCAATTTGCAACCCGTTGCTTGTCAAATATAGAAATACTGATGTAATATTGGGGTCAACTTACAATTGGCATTCACAGTGTGTGAAGTTGAACTCGAGATTAAGGCCATTGACGATGATGACTTCGCAAGTGAAGCGAACATCTGATAATCGCGACTTGCCTTTATAAAATCATCTTTGATCACTTTAGACCGACGAGCAGATAATGACGTCCATTTAATATAAACTCTTTATAACAGTAAGCTAATTACTTACTAAAATAACAAACCCGAACCGTTAGCATGCCGACTTGCTCGACGCCATCTTACATTGAATTAGCGTAAACAATAGCTGATTGGCCGTTTTTCTCCGAGCACAAAGGTTGCATGTCCACATATCACATTTGTGCTCTGCGGATTTTTACGAAGAGGACATACGACATTTGTAACTTGTGTATTGTACCATGAAAACGACGTTAGCAGGACATATGACTATTGTGCCCTGATGCCTTATGCCATTACCTATTAGAATCGCTAAAAACATGGATTTGAAAAAATGTGGACATAACCCATTTGTTCTGTATACAGTCGACATATTTGAAGTGCTGCAGCAGAACTGAGACGACTGACTGACATTAGTGCATAAAGTGCAATGTATGCTGGTTAAACATAGACCTACAATATAGCATTGCAGCAATTTACTACGCCGTAAACTGGGTGGTAAGTGTTTGCTTAAATTAAATTGAACATTCTTATAATGAGCAATGACGTGGTTAACGTATTTTATTTATTGTTTACGTACCCTAAAATAAGGTACGTTAAAATACGTCCGTACCTTTCAAAAAATAGAATAGCCTACGTATAGTACGTACCCTCGAGCTTTGCCTGTAGTTTATTAGTGCTTGGTTGGTTTGTGTACCATTTGTTATGAATTCTGCAGGATGTCCTGGTCAGCAATTCAGGACCATCTTGGGAAACATGGATGAGCTGCTTCAGTGCTGAAAAATCAGCTTAAATAGTCTAATATTATTATACTCAGGCCTGTAGTATAGTCATTCATTATAATAACCCAGCAACAGATGGAACTGTATAAATATATACATAAGCTACAATGAAAGAAATTATTATTGTAGTTAATATATATATATATGTTGAATTCCTAAAACAGTCTTTTTTATAAGTAGCCTACTGAAATAATTGAGCAATTGTGCTAAAATGACATCTTAAAAGGGGGCCATTACAATGTGAAAATCCAAAAAGAAATTATTATTGTAAGTTTATTATTGTAGTGTATTTATTGAAGTCTTAGGCCACTCTCATCAGCACTGAAAAAGTGCAGCTATTTTGTTAATATGACAGCCTAAAATGCTACCATTGCAATTCGAAAATCAAAAAAGTTTCGGGTGGGGAGGGGCACATCCCCCACACCTCTCCCCCTGTCGGCACTCAGCCGCGCCTCGGCGACCGGACGCCCGATTGCCCCCCCCCACCCTCCACCCCCATAAATGAAACAACAAATAATTCTTCATGTTGTTAATGTTTGTTGAGTGTTGTTTTTCTGTGTTATTATTTTTCATCTTTCAAATTGAACGTTACGTGCGATTCCTCGCAAATAGTCGAGCAATGGTATGTATACGGCATGCATATTATGTCTGTCGCATATACTGGAATCAAAGCCATCGCTATAGTAATAGATTATTATAATTATGAGGCTCCAGTTAGGTCGTATAATACGTATAATAGGCCTAGTATAGGTTCCTATTATTAAATCCCTCCATGCGCTCTCATCTGAAGTGGCGGAAATAATACAATTAATGGTAAGATTATTATTTCAGTTCTTGACGCACGATAAAAAACTTAAATGATGTTCAAACTGATGTTAGGTTAGCACAGAAAGTTAGCATAATGTACATAGCAAAGCCCTAAACGAAAGCTAACATTAATGTGTGTATATTGCCAGCAGCAGCAGCGATTACATTGAATGCTTCAGAGTATATCTATAGGCAACGAACAGGTGGTGATTAAAGTGAAGTAGTGTAGACCTCATCCCACGTCCACCATGCACCATGTGAAGCGCTTCTCCTGCTT
>CATKHU010000109.1:0-15920 GCA_949752735.1 Lumbricus terrestris
TAGCGAGAGGGACAAATGTGCATAGTCGTGCGGGAAATTTCAGCGGTGGAGGGGGCGGCAAAGATTGAACTTCTGCCCGAAAAAAATCCTGAAATCTCGTGGAAAATACACCTTTTCCCCAGAAAAAGTTGACGACCTTTTTTAGTCATTTCCCGGTCAGCTTGTCCGAAAACAGTTTTGCCCGAAAGTTGGGGAGCATTTGCCCCCCCTCCCCTCTCTGAACCCCCGCCTCGTACGCCTATGCAAATGTGCATGTGAAAGGGTGATACTGGAGAAGGAAGGGAGGAAGAGTTCTCACCAGTTTTTACACTAGATTCATATCTGGGGAGGATTATACAGGAAGCCGAGGGAAAGAAGGGAAGGAGAAAGTTGTGAGCAGAGGAATAATCACCACCACTTTTCCGCGGAAAGTTACGCCCATGGATGAGGGAGATTGTAGGAAGTGCGCAGGATGGAGAAGGGCTGATGGAAAAGAGGTGGAGAGGGAGGGTGATGGGAGTCATGGGACGATGGAAAGAGAGGCGTTTAGTTAGTGAGGGTTGAGGAGGTTGTGGGAATGAGTATAGGCACGAAGGGTGAACGAGATAAATGGTAGGAAAGCGGAATAGGGAAGTGATGAAGGGGAAGATGATGGGAGGGAAGAGGAGTTAGGGAGGGGATTGAGAGCTATGGAAATGGGAAGAAGAAGGAGATGGTGACTGGCGAAGAGGGAGTGGAGGTGATAAAGAGGAAGAGTGAATGAGAGCAACTGAGGGGAAAAGGGTGGAGTCGAGATGTAGGGAGCGGAGATGGGGCGGGGTGGTGAATGAGGACGATGGAGATTGCTTGACAAAAAGACAGAATTCTGTGGAATAAAGAGGGTTAGGGAGAAGAAGAGGCGGAGAGAGGGCGATGGGAGGTTGGGTGAAATGCGACAAATGGACAGACAGACAGACAGACAGACATAGAGACAGACAGAGACAGACAGAACAGAGGAAGTTGGCGACGGACGAAGAAGAAAAATTATGGAAGTGAGATGTGGAGAGGAGCAATTAAGTGAATGAATGGGAATGATTGGTAGAGGGAGAAACAAGAAGATGGTGCGGAATGAATATGGAAAAGGATGGTATGGAGAGGGGAGGGTTAATGAGAACGATGGAGAAAAAGAGTGAGACAGACATACAGACAGAAAACAGACAGACATGCATACATACAGACAGACAGGCAGGCACACAGACAGACATACAGACAAAGACAGAGACAAACAGATACAAAGACAGAGACAGGCAGAGACACAGCGAGAGAGACAGACACATACATACACAGAGCGGCAGAGAGACGTAGCTGTTCCACACCTCTGATCCTACGGTACCTCGACCCGGACCACCATGGACTACTCTTACGGAGAACCCCTTGACTCAACGCATTTGATCCTGATCCTATGGTAACTCGACCCGGACCACCACGGACTATTCTCACGGACAACCCTTCTAACTCAACGCAGCGCTCGTGAATAAGCCGGTGCCCCGCGCTTGGCTTTCCAGTGACTCTTTAGAAATTAGGAGATTACGATTACGATTACGATTACGATTACGTAGAGGAATATGGTGGGGTAAGACAAGGAATGGAATAATTGAGTGGGCGGCGTCAATGAGTGTGGGTGACGTTGGGAAGTTAATGAAGAGGGAAGTGGACGATGGAGATGGAGGAGTAGGATAAAAAAAAGGGAGTGGTGGGGTGAGGGAACGGAGCTGGGTGACGGGTTCGGGCCAAATAAACAACCGGTGCGTGGCAAAACTCTGATAAGATTTGATTTAAACGACGTCAACAGACGGTGATATGGACGGACGTTAGACATACAGACAAGCAGATAGACAGTTAGACAAACAGACAGACAGACAGAGACATATAGACAGTTAGACAGACAGATAGACAGAGACATATAGACATGCTGACATACAGGTGGGCAGGCTGATAGGTGAAAAGACAGCTAGGAAGACAGACAGACACACAAACGGACAGACGTGCTGCCAGATAAACAGTCAGACAGACAGACAGACAGACAGACGTGCAATGTAGAAGAAAGAGGCATGAGGGAGATAGATGGACGACGATGCAGAGGTCAACTGCTGGAGTGGAAACGGAAAGGCGGACCCTTTTTAGGAACCAATTAGCATGATGGGAGGAAAGGATTCTGTGCGTCTATGTGTGTGTGGGGTGTGTGGGGAGGGAGTGCGCGTGTGCACGTGTGAGTGAGAGAGGGACTGACAGACAAAACAGATTGACAGACAGGCAGACAGACAGACAGACAAGGAGACAGACAGACATGCATTGTGTGTGCGTGCGTTTGTGTCTGTGTGGGTGTGTGCGTCTGTATGTGTGTCTGTGAGTCTGTGTGTGTGTGTGTCTGTATGTGTGTCTGTGAGTCTCTGTGTGTTTGTGTGTGTGTGTGTCTGTGTGGATCTGTATTTGTACCTGAACCTGTAGATGTACATGTACCTGTATGTATCCATGTAGGCATTTATGTTCGTAAGTATGTGTGAAGGGCAAAGCTGACAGCAAGGAAAATGGCGAGGAAAAGAAGAATAATATCAAGTTAAAGTGAAGGAATGCGACAGCGAACAAAACGATAAGGAAATGAAAAAAATGGAAACGAATTGCTCGAAGAAAACTAAAGACAAAAACAAACAGTTAATGTTGCAACGAGTTGAAAAGCTCACAGAATCTGATCAAGCATTCACTGACAGATGCTTACAACACATCCGCGGAAAACCGGAAACAGCCAGGAACCCTCAACCGGAAGCAGCGATCGAATGCCGGCCACACCCGTGCGCACCTAGCGGCGCAATCTTGCGGTCTGGCGCGCATTCCGCGAAGTATATCTGTTTCGGCGGCCTTGCATTTGCTAAGTCGATTAGGTCCTGGCAGGAAAATCGGTGCAAGTCAGTAATTGCGACAGTAGGGAGATTTGCAGTTGATGTTTCCGGACAAAGTCTATAGATCTCCTCCTATTCGTCCTTTCGTCCGTTCGTTCGTCCGTTGACCGGACAAATCCTTGGACTTGAAAGGAGAGAAGTTTTCGGACAGGATATCGGAGTAAGTGTATCGGAAAGTAAACATTGTGGTTATTAATGATACCATTGCTACTACTACTAGTGCTACTTATACTGCTACTGCTACTGCTGCTGCTGCTGCTGCTGCTGCTGCTGCCGCTACTACTACTACTACTGCTACTGCTACTACTAATACTACTACTATTACTACTACTACTACTACTACTACTACTACTACTACTACTACTACTACTACTACTACTACTACTACTACTACTACTACTACTACTACCACTACTACTACTACTACTACCACTACCACCACCACCACCATTATTATCATCATCATTATTATTCTCATCAGCAAAAATGTAAGTTAACCCAAACTTGTCATAAATTATGGCTGAATTTTTTATGGAAACATGATGTAATAGCCGGACTCACATACACAAACAAACACGCAATGCATGTCTTCCTGTCTGTCTGTCTGTCTGTCTGTCAATCTGTTTTGTCTGTCTGTCCCTCTCCCTCTCACACACACGCACACGCGCACATAATCCTTTACATTTCCTTACGTTACTTCTAGATAGGCCTACTCATGGCATGCATGTGGATAGACTCGACACATTAAAAAAATTCCATTCTTTTTCAAGTTGTATATCCATAGCTAAAGAAAAAGTGGTGTCTTAAATCAGTTGATAATCAATTAATTAATTGATTGATTGATTGATTGACTCACTGATTGGATGATCGATTGATTGATCGACTGATTGATCGATCGATTGTTTTATCGATTGATTGATTCAACTGATTAATTGACTAATTGATTGATTGATTGGTTGATTGGTTGATTGATTGATTAATTGATTGATTGATTGGTTGATTGATTGATTGATTGATTAATTGACTGATTGATTGATTGATTGATTGGTTGATTGATTGATTAATTGATTGATTGATTGGTTGGTTGGTTGGTTGATTGATTGATTGATTGATTGATTGATTGATTGATTGATTGATTGATTGATTGATTGATTGATATTTCCCGTGCTCATCTCGACGATGAAATATTCTGCGATATTATCAGTTATAAGTAATATCTAAAGTGACGATGTCTCTAGTGTAGAGCACACATTCATTCAATCATTCAGAGTACGTCGTCTATAGCGCCTTGAATATATTTCTTTAGCGCCTATAATTATCAGATGACTACTCATTGTCAAACCCGACGGAATATAGCACTCCACTGAAACGCCGTAATCACTATACTGACGATCCAATGTCGTTCTTGAAGTGGCGCTATATAAATGACAGATAAAAATATTCATGGCATCCAGAAGATCTATCCACTAAGACAGAGTTGGATAAAAGATTCATTGGGGGCTCAGTCAAAGCAAAATTGGCGGGCATGACTGTAAATTATGAAGGTTCGCTTGGCTATAATTCAGCGTTTGGAAATGCATCACGATTTATATTGCGTCAGTCGAAAACATTTAAATGGTGCTGAATAAGTGCGTTTAAGGCAATTAAAAGTAATCTGAAACCTTCTTGACCGTTTGCTTGTAGCCTAATAGCGCGTATAATTTCATCCGGGGTTTATCATGATGTTCCCAAGGCTCAGTGCATCACCTTTTCCACACCGCCAACATTCGTACTCTGGCAATGCCAGTCCCAAGTCTTGGCAATAGAGGAGGAGGGCGCTGAGTTTTACTTCATCGGCTGCATTGGCTTCCTGTCGAGTTTAGGATTAAATTTAAATTGGCCTGTTTAACTTACAAATCCCTCTCTACCGGAACACCTCCTTACCTTCAGTCACTGCTTACTCCTTATATTCCTCCTCGTTGCCTGCGATCATCAAACATGGGTCTTTTAGTTGAACCTCGATGCAGAACTGTTAGGGGCTCGCGTGCATTCCATGCCTCTGCTCCCAAAGAATGGAATCTACTTCCACTCTCTCTTCGTTGCTCAAATTCACTCCCTACCTTCAAAAAGCGGCTCAAAACTCACTATTTCTCTTTGGCTTTCAAGCACATGGACCTTTAACTGCATCTTCCTCTGGCGGCTAACTATCCGCGCCTCAGATTCACACTTTGGTGTGACCTTGCGCGCGTAATAAATTTATGTAATAATAATAATAATAATTATCAACTGGGTTGCACACGCGGGTATATGCGGGTATACAGCGTGTACTCACCTGAAGCAAAATTGGACTCGTGTACGCAGTTTCGAAAACGAGGCTATGCATCGTATACTTATACTTCACAAAGAACAAAGTACAGAAAGTTTGTATAAAACAGAAGAAAATTAGAAAAATCGCGATTTTACTCGTAGAAATCATTAGATTAGATCGTTTTATGCCGCGGTGAACGTTTTCTGGGCGTGAAAACTCCGAAAAACTCTGATGACTAAAAAGATTGTCCGCATAATATTTGGTCGATTTTTTTGGCCGCAGCGTGTACTCACATCAAAATCTACCAGTGCAGCCATGATTATTAGACCTACTTGATTTCTTATAACGCGTTTCTTTAACACCCTTGAACCGTTTGTAATCGACTCTATATAAATGTCGATGGATCCTCTTTATTTACCTATGTGCCTCCTTATTTGCCTAACTAATTACACTAACTAGTGCTGTAATATGCCAAACAAAATATGTCGATGGCTGTTTTAATTACAAATTATCTGTCTGACGGATCAATTAGGCTATTTTTGGCTTCACATTGACGTGCAGCTATGCTGATACCCTGTTTCTTTTCTGAAAATATGATTATAGTGATTATCTCGCAATATCAAGTTTCCTAATTTTAAAACAATTATTTGAAACATGACGAAATAAAATCTGTTTTGTTTCATATTATTGCGTTATGTTTTTGGAACATTCGAAAAACATTAGGGGTAGACTCACTAAGAATGATATAACTTTTGTTCCGTTTTAAAATTTGGCCATTGGACGTAGGCCTAAATATGAATTGCGAATAAACCTGTGAAAGTTGATTTAAAAATTCTGACATCTGGTCAAGATAATTGGCAAAAACCTCAGACGGTACTTTTTTGGCCCACCCTGTATACCGATCAACGACCATGGTTACAGATTTTCATAAAGCTAAGACTTTACCTTTTTACGTAGGCTATATAACTCCGCCCCTGGTCGTTCTCTGGCAGTGCCAGTCTCAAGTGCGAATAAAGAAGGAGGCGATGCTAATGAACACTTACTATGGTATCACAAAGTGTCGTTTGACTGTAACGGTAGGCCTACTACAGCTTCTTGATTTCTTATAATGCATTCTTAAACACCCTTTCCTAGTTTCTCACTGATGCTATATAAATCATGCAATGTAAGTGGCTTTTTAATAAGTTCCTTCAGTTGTGTGCTGTAATACGTAAAGTAATTCCCGTTGGCGGCAACTTCTTTCTTTAAATTGCAATGTTGTGTGTTAATAGTAATTTCTATAGCGCCGTTTCCAGTCATATTCACAAAGTGGCTTTCCCAGTGCGAGAATTCCGAGATAGGTCTTAGGAAGAAAGATGGATAGAGAGTTAGATGTAGATTGCTATCCAGGAAGAATAGCGCAACGTAGAGTGGAGGGAAGAGAATTCCGTAAGGAGGGACCAATGATGGTGAAGGATCGTGTTTGAGCAATTATTGTGGTCCTACCTTGTGGGACAAGAACAAGTCAGACTTGTCCAGACAACTGGGGATGTCGATAAGAAGATGCAGGAAGAGGAAAACGAACGAGATACCTGAGAAATGTCGGCGCAAGTTCCGACTTGAGGAGCAAAGCAAGGACTATGGATGCGATGAGGTAGAGCTAGGAGACCAGTATAAAGTTGATTGACCATAGACGTTGATATATGAAAGTATTCAGGAAGGCGAGCGATCAAACGAGAGCAGCATCAATTGCCTTAAGCTGTCGTTAAACTCTGCTTCCAATCATTCATCATGCTTGGTAGTTCATAACCAATATCTGCAATATCATTCTGTCTCTCTGTCTCATGCAATGATCTCTCTAAATACCTCTAAATCGTTTCCAGCTGATACTATATTAAGCATAAAATTACCTGCAATGCGCCAAACAAATTTCTGCCGACCCGAAACTGCCTCTGCTGTCATAAGCTATGGTTAAACTCTGGACCCATCCATCAAGGCGGAGAAAGGATGATGAGGAGGAGGAAGATGAGAGTGATCCAAACAAAATAGCATCCTGACCCATCCCTCATGTCATTATGACATGGCGTCGTTTAACGACAACTGTGTAATTTTCATAAACGTTCTTCAACACCTTTAAAACATTTTAAACTGATGCTATATATATTTTTGTGTAGCGCGGCATTCAACTGACTCAAAGAGCACTCCTTCTGAAATAACTTATCGACCACCTTCATACCCTGATCGGACCGATCTCCGTGTAATGATATTCAATGATCTGATTACATCATCGTTTAGAAGCACCAACATTTGAAACCGTGTGCATCAAACATCCGGGCATTAAATGCACTTAATTACAAGTTGGCTGCTAGCGTAGATGGCATTCAGTATTAAAGTGAATAATAATAGCATTTGTTTAACATCAAACTGAGACAATGCGGCTTGATTGCAATACTCGTTCATATCATAAATAGTTGACCACAAATTATAAGAGTATACGAATTTAACTATCGGCAGCCATGCAGGGCCCACATCAAGTCAAAAAGCTCATCCTATCAACGCCATCTACCGAATGAAAGGTTGAGTGGATCTCTGGAAAGGTAGTAATGGGAAGCGATGCCGCATTCATCTGTTCTTTGTGCCAGAGTCAGTGGCGGCACTATAGGAGGGAGCCAGGGGCTAAGCCCCCAGAAAAGGCCCTTCCGGTTTTTGACACGTAAAAGTGAAATATTCCCACGGTAAGCTCGCCAAAAAATGAAACACACACACGAGATTTCGTGATCGGATGACTAAAAAAGGTCGTCAGAAATATTTGGGGATGAAAATGGAAGTTTTCCTCCGCGAGGCTTCAGCCCCCCAAAACTGAAATCCTGGCGCCGCCACTGGCCAGAGTGTTTGTTTGTCATCACCATCAACCATAACATCTGCCATTCGAAAACCGCCAGCATACACTAAACACCATTCCAAGTGGCGAGAGAGTCTATTATAAGCCTCTTAGGGAAGAGGATAAATTCAGATCGGACTGTGTTACATTTTTCATGCACTTTAGAAGTCGGTTATATTCATTGATTTCCATGGCAATTACATGCGTGTGGGCCATTGATAATAATTATTATTGTTAGTTGAGCTGTTTATTGTTTCCTTTTCGTATAAATATCTGTCTGCTTTCTTTTCTTTTTGTCTGCATTTCATTTGTCTTTTCGCGCTCTGTTGTTGTGGCGATTAGGGGTCTGCGGGTACAGCATTTTTGCTACCCGACCCGTACCCGTACACAGGACGGCTACCCGTACCCGTACCCAACCCGTACTTAAAATTACTACCCGACCCGACCCGTACCCGCGGGTATACCCGTTCCCGTACAATACCCGTCATGTCATTATACGGGCTTCATAGACATTGTATGTAATTCAGTTCTCTACCATGCAAATAGCCTTGCAACTCAGCCTGTAGTTCTAATAATAAATACGTTGTTGAAAAGAATGATGGTGGTGGTGATGATGATGATGATGATGATGACGACGACGATGACAATGATGATGATGATGATGATGATACCAGCAGCTGCTGTTGTAGCAGCAGTGTGGGTGATAGTAGCAGCAGCAGTAGCAGTAGTAGTACTAGCAGACTAGTTAGCAGCTGCAGCAGTAACAACAGTGACATGACAACGGAGAACATGTATTCGTACCCATAGCCCATTATATGGTTGAGTGTGAAACGGATGGTGATGACGATGAAGATGATAATGGTGTGTTCATGTATAATAAATGTTCATCGAATGCGTGTCTATGTGCAGCCTATGTCAATAATTATATTTGCCAGTTAACAAGAGTGAATATTCTGACAATGCAAGACTCACTTTAAAATGTAACCAAAATATTCACGTTGGCGCGGGTAAAACCGGGTATACCCGTACCCGTGACAGTCCTACCCGTACCCGACCCGACCCGTGAAATCTGTACCCGACCCGTACCCGACCCGTACCCGACCCGCGGGTACGGGTAAACCCGCGGGTACGGGTATACCCGCAGACCCCTAGTGGCGATACAAAGTGGTTAGAATAACTTTTGCAAAAGACTTTATCGGGTTGTTCTAAATGGATTGTATCATACCGGCGACGTGTAAATTGCTCTCATGGGCTCAGTGCCAGGCGCCGCTCTACAGTGGATGACTGGCTACTAATCATCATATGCCGAGGCTAGGAAGGTGAAGCCGTTAACAGTCGATCAAAATGACTTTTGTTTACTCCTTATCCTCAACGCCCTCCTTCCCGTCTCGTATCCGTCCCTTTCTCCTTCTCGTCCTCTTCTTCCTACTACTCGTTTACCTCTTCCTCCTCTTCGTCGTCCTCTTCAACTTCTTCATCCTCTTAATTTTTTTATACTTCATACTTCTTTCCTCTTCCTCTTCCTCCACTTCCTTCTTTTTCCTCTTCGTCCTTTTGTTGTCTTCCTCCTCATCCTACTGTTCCTTCTTCCTTCCTCCTCCTTTTCTTCTTCTTCTTCTTCTTCTTCTTCTTCTTCTTCTTCTTCTTCTTCTTCTTCTTCTTCTTCTTCTTCTTCTTCTTCTTCTTCTTCTTCTTCTTCTTCTTCTTCTTCTTCTTCTTCTTCTTCTTCTTCTTCTTCTTCTTCTTCTTCTTCTTCTTCTTGTTCTTCTTCTTCTTCTTCTTCTTCTTCTTCTTCTTCTTCTTCTTCTTCTTCTTCTTCTTCTTCTTCTTCTTCTTCTTCTTCTTCTTCTTCTTCTTCTTCTTCTTCTTCTTCTTCTTCTTCTTCTTCTTCTTCTTCTTCTTCTTCTTCTTCTTTGCATCTTCTTCTTCTTCTTTGCATCTTCCTCTCATCCTCATCCTCTTCATCTCAGTCTTGTGTTCCACGATTTCCTTCTTCCCATCGCTTTCTTCTTCTTTCTTCCCATTCTTTTCTTTCTTTTCAATTATTCTTTCCCCTCCTACCGCTTCCTATTTATTTTCCATCGTCTCCAACCTTCCACATCTTCCTATTCCTCTTCCGCTTACTTTATCTGGGTCTACAGAGCAGATAAAGAGTGAAAGAGTGAATAAACAAGTTTTGATTTGATTTGATTTGATTTGAATCGATCTTGCAGACGAATGGGATAAAAAATAATGTTTAATAAATAAAGAGAACGATCGGGTTTTCATTTGATTCATACCTCAAAGGTTCTTCTAACACGTTTCCCTCTGGACACCTTTTAGAACTTGAACTTTCGCGCACAAATTGACCATTACGAAAAAAGCATGCAATCGCTCTATCGGCACAGTCTTACTGGTAAAGTTAACGCCTGTATTCAAATCAAGCTTAGAGACTGATGGAAAATAACCTTTGCAAAAGACTTTGTCGGGTTATTCTATAATATATGGATCGTATCATACCGGCAACGTGTAAATTGCTCTCACGGCCTCAGTGCCGTGTACATAATCAGATAGAGGGGTCACTGGTCGTACTAGATAAATGTAATTTGTTTCGTCCTTTATCGAGGATTCGAAGCTGTGAGGATGATGACGCAAACTATACGGAATAAAAATATTATGATCCCTTGTTGTGAATGGGCTAACCAGAACGTGCGAGTATACAATGTCATGTAGATCATAGAAGATGATAATTTGAAAGTCCAAATCGCCAACGGTGTCTTTAGTCAAGTTAACTACCAATGCATGCATCAAAAGCTCAATTGTGGGAGTACATCAAATCAACTGATCAGTACTGCTTTAATTTAAAAATAAACAATTTCAAATCCATGTTAAACTGGGGATAGTCGGGCTTTCACGTAGAGCGTTAGGAAACATAATCCACAGATCAGGTCAGGAGTTATAATCGTATACAATCGATCATTCACCGGAAGAATAGACTCTTAAAGTGAAAACCTTGCTATTCGCCTGTGCGAAATTCGGAATCAGTCATCGATGTTTTCTGATCACGGGAGCGATTATGACTAAGGTATAATATTATTGTTAGCGGCCGATTCCTTCATCATATTCTTCTTCCCTTTCATCTTCTAGTTCCACTTCGTTCTATTCCGTTTCCACTTCCTTCTCCTCATCCCTTTCCTTTTTCTACTTTCTGTTATTCTGTTTCATTGTTTAATCGACCTATTTTAATAACATTATTATTCTTGTCAACTTCTTGTCCTATTCACTCTTCAACTGCTACTTCTCGTCCTTATTCTTCCTCCTTCTCCTCATCGTGCTTTTTCGTTCATCTTGTTCTTCATCTTCTTCCTTTTCTCTAATTCTTCTTCTTCTTTCCTAACCTATTCTTCATCTTCTTCCTCATCGTTTATTCCTTCCTTCTCCATATTCTTCTTGTCTTTCCTCTTTATCCTCCTCCTCATCTTCCTCCTTTTCCTCCTCCTCATCTTTTTCTCCTTTCTTTTCCTCCACTTTCTTTTTTCTTCCACTTCTCCTTCTTCCGCCTATTCTTTGCTTTCCCATTGCTATTTATCCTCTTCTGTCTTATTAGCAACAATACGTATATATATGCACATGTGCAGCAGCTGTTTCCTCAAGTGCAGTTTTCTTTCCGACTTTCTCCCGCAATCGCCAATGACTGACGGCTAATAGAGAGGAATATCTCGTCGTAAAAACTACCGAACATTCTTTGCATGCGAAAATCAGTAGGACGGGGGTGGGATGGGGAGGAGGGTGTTGGCAATTTCCTTAAGCAGAAGACGATGTTCCAATGTGTCTACTATTTCGAAGACGGCTCTGGAATGAGATGCATTGGCTTCGCGTCAGATTAATTCGAAACGGGGATTATTCGACTGTTAGTCATTGCAAACAGACAGTAGGGAAAGGTATAAGGTGCGCGAAGGATTTGTATGCTACTGAACAGTTAAGAACAGGGTAAAGTTAGATGAAGCAAGAGAATGGAAGTTGTAGTAAGGTAAAGTAAGGGAAAGGGAATGGAAGGGAAGGAAAAGGAAGGGAAGGAAGGCAAGGCAAGACAAGGGAAGGGAATGGAAGGAAAAGGTAATACAACGAAATACAATAAAATAGGAAAACTATGCTTAACAATAGTATGACAACACTACAAAATTCAATACAATGCGAAACAACACAATTGCAATACAATACAATAAACACCGTAAAATGCAACACAATATTGAGCAAAACGACAGCATTCAATACCATATCTACCATGCAATGCAATACCAGACAAACGGCAATATGAAATACAATGCCAATTGCATTGGTGTTGACCTCGATCCAAAGTTCAGATGTTCTTTATAATGACTGCAATTATTGAAGTCTGTTAATGAAATCAATTAACTGACAGCCTTCCTTAACGCTCCTCCACAGGACGACAGAGAGCTACTCAAACACATAGGTCACGTGACCAATGGCCATCTGGCGTTGAGTGGAGAAATCCGACACGAATTCCATGAGGAGTTAGTTACCCTATTTGCCCCAACGGCGATTGATGTATTTCTTAACGATTTTATTTATCAGCCAGGGAGAGAGTGAGGAGGGATATTGACGGAGGAGAGGCAGACATGCAGACGTACAATGAGGCATGCATGCATGCAGGCAGGCAGAAAAAAGAGACAGGTGGATAGAAAGGAACGAGGGCTGTGCGGCAGGATGCTGACCAAAGATGCAAGGAGTCAAGTACATGTATTGATGTATACTTATTGTAAGCTTATAGGTTGGAGGAGAAGAAAAGCTGCTAATGATGCGACTGTACATGGTGGGCCATAAAAAAGTAACCACCTACGTATATTGGTCAATATCTTGGCCAAAGATGAGAATTTTTTTAATCAAGTTGTACGGTCCTAAATGTAATTTATAGCTACGTACAATAGCGAAATATCATCGAAATATAACACTTTTAGTGAACCCACTCAATGGTTTTTACGCTCCAAAAACGTAACGAAAAAAATTAACAAATAGCGATTTTATCAAGTCATAATATCTCGAATAATTGTTATCAAATAAGCTTGATATAGCAAGATAATCATTATTGCTACTATTTATAAAATAAACATGTTCTGCAAGTCACAGTGACATTTTGGCAGGATGACTATGGAGTTGCAAATAAAGAAATTTTACAGATTCAAATTAATATACCTAGATTATAGCCTAATTATTGATAATCATAATTGAAAACATATAACAGACTTGGACAATAGCACAAAGGAAACACTGTACCTGCCTATGTCTATATATATATATAAATTATATATATATATATATAATTATATATATATATATATACACATGCATACATGTTTATGCTCGTATGGACATGAGTCGCAAATTAGTCTATTGTTTAAGCAATCGATCGGATCCGCAGTTTGCTCTGTTCCAAACGGAAATACGCCGTCAGGAGTCGCTCCACTTCCTTAAGATAAATTGCAACACTGCACTGATTTACCACCACCCCACCACCCCACCACCCCACCACCACCAACGAAAAACAACAACAACATCGCGACTTGCGTTTGAGTTCACTGCCCAAGAAATCCGGCCAAGAACATACCAAGGACATAGACAAATTTATAGGCGACAGCAGATTGTACTTACAACGCTCTCTACTTACTAGCCTTTCCCTACTCCTACTTTACATTATCATCCTTCCTTCGTTTCGTATAGATATCCTTCCTGCCCCCGGCTTCTTCCCAGGCTGCATTTCTTTCTTCTCACAATCTCAATCTTCCTACGCGTCGTATTATAAACCTAGTGTAACTCCTCACATCAAACCAAAGCACGTGCAGATCATCTGCCAGTGAACTTATCTTGTGTGGTAACACCTTGAACATAGACCGCCCGCGGATATTTTGCAGCAGAAGCAAAGCAAAATGGTTACGCTTAAAATTTTCTTCAGGGAGAGCTTGAAAATGTAAGACAGGAAATTAAGAACATTAGCAGTTTTCACAGAGGTTTTTATGTGAATTTTTTTTGTCATCAGTGCTCGTGTGCGAAGAATTTTAAAAAACTACAAATTAAATTTGTTTGTTAAGAGCTGAGTGTCAACATTCCAGAGGGTATATATGTGCACCATTCTGCCTCAATGAGCGACGCCCATGACTCCGTGGCTCTGTTGAAGGTTGCTGATGAGAACAAATGAACTTTTGATGTTTCTCGTATACACGTTTTATCTTTCAACGGCGTTCATTCACAGCTGTTGTCCATCTGAAAAATCTCTGCCTCCTTATGGTCACAATTCTTTACTAAGAAACTGACTTTTTATCCGTACTGAAAACTTGCCTCTTTCACTTCGCCTATGACTCTGATTATTATATTTTCAGTTTTACTGTGTACTTCTGGACTCTTTATGAGGATAGAGATAACAATGAAGTTATCAAATTGCCTATTCTTTTATGGTTTCTCCACTTATTAATTTTTCACAACCCCACTTCTATTCCTCTTCATCGCAGTTCACTCTTTCCTCCTCCGTCCATTCATCACGTTTTCCTTATCCTCATTTTGTTCCTCCAGTTCAACGCTTCTTCCTCATTTCCGGTTCATCGTTCTTCCAGTCAATCTTCTTCTTACATTCAATTTCATTTTGATCTTCACATAGAACATTCTTTCTTGAGAAGCCCAGCCACTGTTTGCCATCCGACAGTGCCAGTCCTTCTTGGTCTTGGTCTCTCTTCCGTCAGGCGCATATCCTACGCCAACGATGAGGCCTCAATATGCCGTCTCCAGCTCGCTCGGTTTCTGATTTTATCCACCGCATCTCTCATATCCATGTTCTGTGCTGCTAGATCCTCTTTTATAAGGATCAGTGCCAGTCCTAGGCCAGGATAAAGGAGGAGGGCGTCGCGAATGATCTTTGTTATCACACATGTGCTGTGACGTAAAACTGAAACTAACTTACTTCTTTCTTGCGCCTCATCCACTTTCTATATGCCCCTCTCAAACCAATCACTGCTCATTATTCTCCTCTTTCTCCTCCTCCTCCTCGACTTCAACATGCTTGAACTCATTAACCCACTTATTTCCTTTTTTCTATTTACCTTCTTCCTCCCTTTCCTCTGTCTCACCGTCTCATCATTCAACTATTCTTCAATACTCCTCTTCATCGGCTTCCTCCTCCTCTTCCATTTCTTCCTACTCCTCCTCCTCTTCTTCATCTTCCTCCTCTCCATTTCCTCCTCCTTCTCCTCCTCTCCATTTCCTCCTCCTCCTCCTCTCCATTTCCTCCTCCTTATCTTCCTCTTCCTCCTCTCCATTTCCTCATCCTACTCCTCCTCTCCATTTCCTCCTCCTCCTCTCCATTTCCTCCTCCTCCTCATCCTCTTCATTTCCTCATCCTCTTCTTCCTCTTCCTCCTCTCCATTTCCTCCTCCTCCTCTTCCTCCTCCTCCTCTCCACTTCCTCCTCCTCCTCTTCCTCCTCCTCCTCTCAATTTCCTCCTCCTCCTCTTCTCTTCCATCTCCTCCTCCTCTTCATTTCCTCCTCCTCCTCTCCATTTCCTCCTCCTCCTCCTCCTCTCCATTTCCTCCTCCTTATCTTCCTCCTCCTCCTCTCAATTTCCTCCTCCTCTTTCTCTTCCATCTCCTCCTCCTCTTCATTTCCTCCTCCTCCTCTCCATTTCCTCCTCCTCCTCCTCTCCATTTCTCCTCCTTATCTTCCTCTCCTCCTCTCCATTTCCTCCTCCTACTCTCCATTTCCTCCTCCTCCTTCTCCTCCTCTCCATTTCCTCCTCCTCCTCTTCCTCCTCCTCCTCTCCACTTCCTCCTCCTCCTCTTCCTCCTCCTCCTCTCAATTTCCTCCTCCTCCTCCT
>CATKHU010000110.1:0-55000 GCA_949752735.1 Lumbricus terrestris
TTTTAAGAACAGTGAAGCGACTACGGTGCATGTTCCGATTCTTCTGATTTATATAGGTCTAACGTCTTATGTAGGGGCATAATAATGATATTAATAATAATTACGACAATTTATATGGCACTTTATTATGATCGGAACAGTTATGTCTGAGAGAGAATGGGTTTGTCTCGCATATCGCGATGTCATGATTTAACGAAATGTCTGATAGACTCAGACACTAAGGCTAAGTTGCCATTAAGAACCGTGAGGCAGGTTATTGTATGACGCTATATAAATGTTGGCATACAATAGGGCCCACGGATAGGCCTACCGATCGTTAGTACATTCTTGTATGCATATCTATTGATTTTTTGCATGCAAGTATGTTCGGATTCTGCTGGGTTTTTTTTAAATGTCTGTTTTTATGCAAAATATGCTTTTGTATGTGTGTAAGTATTATAAAGGCCTTCGTGTGGATGCATGCATGTATACTTGAATTCATGCAAGGTATGTGTGTGCATGTAATCTATAATATCTGTGTATTGTATATTTGTGTGTGCGTGCGTATAGTAACTATGTGAATACACGCAGTCATTCATGTACATGCGTGTGTTTGTGTTTGTGTGTGTGTTTGTGTGTGTGTGTTTGTGTTTGTGTGTGTTTGTGTGTGTGTGTTTGTGTTTGTGTGTGTGTGTGTTTGTGTGTGTGTGTGCATCTATGCATGTATGTAAACATGTATTCATGCAGGCATACACAAGGGGTGTGTGCGTGTATGTGCTCGTGTATGTCACTTGTGTCAAGACCAGTTTCCTGTCCGAGTGTAGACACTCTTCGAGAGTCGACCGTTGTTGAAAATGGACTTCGCTTCTTAATCTGTTTTCTTTCATCGACCTTTGAACCATGCACTGAATACCCAGGGTCGAAATATGTGTTGTCCCTTCGTATGATTATATATATTTAAAGGACCAACGCAGGTAGCCTATATATGCATGTATATGTACACTTGTTATAGCGCATATATACATTGTATATGTACCGGGTAAGTTCATAGCTTTGTGGGGCGCGGTGTTGTAGTGGGTATGTTCGTTGCTTTGCAGCCGAAGAGTTGTAGGTTCGAATCCATCTCAAGTCGCCGCGTAGGGACCTTAAGCAAGTCCTTCACTCACAATAATTATTGCTCGTGGACTTCGACGTGAAACTCCGATGCAGTGGCCACATTGTAGTCTGGAGCGCTTCTGAGTAGAAGTTTGAAGGAGCGCTAAAACAAGTGCACAATGCACTTGCATAGACCTACATCATACATGGACGAATGCGCATTTGAATGTAAACCTATGTGGGCTATGCGAGTGTGTATCCCTACACATAGCCTAAAATTATCACAGGTTCTCAACCGGTGTGTCGCGACACACTTGTGTGTTGCGAATAGACCGGCGGTGTGTCGCGCAAAACTGGTGTGTCACTGGTGTGTCGCGAAGAATTTGTGTGTCGCGAATTCTGACAGCATACAACCGTCGTTCTTGAATTAGGCCCTACACTAGGCTACTTGATTACTCCAGCAGTTTGACGGGTGTGGACAAGGAAAATTCTTTGCACTCTATTTAGGCCCATCTATTCCGTTTCATTGCAATCTGAGGCCGCCCACAATCCCTACATTGACCGACATGAAATATTTCGCGGATGACGCGGAAATGTGCCCTCTTAGCTTGCGATATAACACGTCAGCGAATGCGCCGACTAAACTTATAAAAAAACTTGTAAAATAAAAATGTGTGTTTTAAGTTCATGTGTGCATCTGTATGTGAATATATTTGCTAGTTAGCCAGACTGAATATTCTGACAGTGCAGGACTCACTGTAAATTTTATCATAACATTTTTCTTTGGAACGGGTAAAACCGGGTATACTCGTACCCGAGATGACCCTACCCGTACCCGACCCGTTAAATCTATACCCGACCCGTACCCGACCCGCGGGTACGGGTAAACCCGCGGATACGGGTAAACCCGCGGATACGGGTATACCCGCTAGTCTGTATGCCTGTTCCCCTTTATTTGACGCTGTGCAAGTCCCCGAGTTGACGATCATCTATTAAAAATGTATTACGTCGCCCTTGAATTTCCTCCGTCTAATAATGATTGTAATCTTTGAATGCATAAAAAGAACAATTATTGTAAATGACGTCGCATGTTGTCAACACGACGCGTAGTTATGTAATGGCATAAGCTCACAATCAGTCTGATGACAGGTCTCGTGGAAGAAGTCCGAGGACGAGGTAGATCGAGGATTTCGTGGCTTCACAACGTCTCGCAATGGACATTTATTGGACTCGTGGGCACACACCTACTTTACGTGGCTCTCGATAGGAGACATTGGACAATGACGATCCATCGTGTAGCCAACCGTCGCGAAGCGACGATAGCGATATGACATACATAAGCTCCCAAAGAGCCAATGAATTCATTTGAACTACTAGAAAAATTTCAATTTTGTTTTATAATTATATCAGTTCTTCAGTCAAAATAGTTCTATACTCATTCTAAATGAGTATTTAGCCTTACCTATAAAATTTATTCTGAGATTAGTCTATCAACAATAAACATATTGCACATGTTTTCGTTACGTGCCAATGCCGGTGTGCAGCAGGAAACAAACAGCAACGTCACGTGCAACCAGCGTTGGCTTCATGTGGTTTATTGCAGTTTGGAAGGCAGGCAAATTTCGGCAGACTTATCTTTTGCGTCTGTAATACCAAGACGGGCGTGGTTATCTTGTCATTGGTTGCTTAATGTTTCAATCACCACAACCATACAATATTGTTCAACGTATTTTATGGTTGCTGCTCGTTGAGATAAAAGAGGGTGCACTGTATGCACATCTACATTGTATAGTTTCATATACAACCTGTAGATTGTGTGTACCGTGTACGCTCGAGGGTTGGATGGGAGGATGCAACGATCCAGAGCTGCCTCTGCAATGTTTTATGTACACCTAAGTTGGATGACCAAATACTTATCGTAGCCTAGACCATACGCGATAGAAAAATGTATCTCCAGCTTCTTCTGTTCTCAATATTTCATTAATTCATCTGTACACTGTTACGGTACGATGATATTAAAATTATGCTTCTTACTTCCTTTAGCTGTGTTCACAGCTACAGTTCTTTTAAATTCTGTCCTGAAGCAATTTCGTCATACCAAATGTCGCAATGATGATGATGATAATGACGACGACGACGATGATGATGAAGACGACGACGACGACGATCACGATGACGATGAATTGATGACGATGACGATGAATTGATGATGATGATAATGATGATGATGATGATGATCATTACGGCAATTCATATGGCGTTTTAACACAGCGCCTTGCAAAGACAGCTAATACGCGTCATAAACGATAGGGAACAAGTGAGTTTTAGCATTGGTTTAAAACTTACCTTTGAGTCGGTCGATCGAATTATTGTGAATGAAACTGAACTTTGCTTGGCCTCTTTGGCTACTATTAACGTATTCAAACCTGCCTATATATACATTTTAGTCATCACCTTTGATACTATAGCTCAGAGCTTCAGTAATCAATAATTAATTATAGCAATTCCAGGGTCAAACGATGTCATTATCGCTTAGTGTCAGAAGACTATTCAAAAGGCGCAATATAACTGCTCTTAACTGCGAATTTAATTGTTACACTTGTGGATGCCAATGCCCGCTTCTTCTGAATCAGGTGATCGGTCACTTGGAGGCTATTCACTTGTCACGTAGGCCTACGCAAAAAGTCGTTTTCCTGACCGCCCCCCGCTGCAACTCGTACCGTATATTTTGCGGATCCTCTTTGCGTAATATAATTGAACTCTACCCGCATTACGTTTTTAACGTACAAAAGCTAATTAGCCAAGTCGGTTCTATTGTCTGGGGTTATTGGCACGGGGTAGTTGTCCGGGGATAATTGTCCCCCGGAATAATTGTCCGGAGATAATTGTCCGGAGATAATTGTCCGGGTGTAATTGTCCCCCCGAGGTAATTGTCCGGATGTAATTGTCCTCCGAGGTAATTGTCCGGGGGTAATTGTCCGGAGATAATTGTCCGGGTGTAATTTCACCCGAGGTAATTGTCCGGGGGTAATTGTCCGCGAGTAATTGTCCTGTTACCGCTGTCATCTATAAAACATTTATTTTACTATTGGCAGCCGTTTATTTTTGTTATACATCATATTTGCTGCCTAAAATTTTATGACTGTAACTCACTGTTTAGATATGAACAGAATTTAATTGAAATGCAGTCAAAAGCCACCGGATCACTATAAGATAATACAGAGTTATAAGCAGGCTGAAGTGGGCGTCATAATTAAACATTTATTTTGAGTATAGGCCTAATACATTTTTGCCGAGACCCATACCCATGGGCGCCCGCACATAGGGGCAAGAGGGGGCACTTGCCCCCCTCCCCCTGGAAAAGTGACACCTATTTCTCAAACTGCTACTTTTGGGGTTTTAACAAATTTCTTCAAGTCAGTGAATTAATTATACTAATGACGGACAAAGTGAAACTGAGAAATCTACGTTTAGAAACCTCTATAAAATAAACATGCTATCAATTTTCTGCCTTGCATTTTTTAAGCTCTTCCTAAAAACTGTAACCCTGACCATTGGTTCCACTTAAAACTGAAGTCTCGTCTGTTCAAATGAATTCCTACCACTATTCATCAGATCATCGGATCTCCCAGCTTCCAATCCTAAATGACACCCATTGTAGCAGCTACTCTGCCCCTCATCCGCCCCTCTGAAAACCAGACTCGGACCTCATCCTGACTACCATTTGACAGCTCTTTGACTTGAAGAATAAGCTGGTGCCTGCGATGAACTTTCGAGTTAAAAGTTTGGAATTGCGATCAAAATATAATTAGTAGGCTAACTATATGTAGCGTATTAAATCGCTATTATCTATCAATCTAACTTGTCTAGTATTAAGTGTTAATTATAGGTAGAAGTTAAGTCAGACAATGTAGTGGCGTTGATTTAATTAGTTAGTTAATTGGCGTTGTTAGAAGAATTAATATTTAGTAATATGATCAGCAAACGAAACCACAGAAGCGCTAAAGAAGTGCAGCGAGACTGATAAGCGTTGGTTGCTATTGGAGACTATGGCAACAAAAACAACGTAACGACGCGTAAGCCAATTAAAACGCAGTCTAACTGATTAAACACACGTCATCGACAGAAACGGTTGAAAGATCGATTTCTGCAGTTGGAGCTAATGGCGAAGGGTCATTTTGTTGCGGCAAATGAACTCTTAAGTGAAATTAGCGGCAGAATGATTGGTATGTGGCACCTTCGACGTTGAGAAGAAGGGTGGCCAACGGACGTTAAGTTTTCGAGACAGTTTTTGCGATCGAGGTAAATTCTGGAACTTGGAGAACTATCGTCATTCGTGGGTGAAGAGTTTGCTCGAGGATTTTGAATTCTCCGAACATTGGAGAGAGTCGTTGGAGATAATCACACGGTTGATTCAAACATTTATGATTACACGGTTGATCTGGACGTGGATGTGTACGCTGGAATTGTGACACATTACATCCATTCGAGTAAGAATACTGGCATTTGTGAATACAAAATATACTCCTTGGAATTTCGTTGTTCGGCCTGGACTGCGAAGTATCTTCGGTATATATTATTCCACTGCATATTCGAAGACACTTGGTTGTCGAAATACAAGGATCGGAACTACGACGATTTACAGAATTTGGCGGACGATGAACTAGAACGAATTCTACACTCAAGTGAAGCTAAGAAACATAATAAATCTAGTAATCAATCAACGCCAATAGGTAAATAGGAGACACTGCATAATTGTATTGTTTCTTTAATAGTAATCAATATATTTTACATTTAAAAGAATTGGTTTCTCTTTGAACTGGCTATTTAAATGCAGTACATGTTTGATACCTGCTAAAATGAGCATATGCTAATAATAGGTGGCTACAAATGGGATGCTCGTCCGGGATATATAATTGACAATATTATTGTTAATTAAATTGAACTTTACTGACATTTATCTTGAAGAGACAAAACTGATTAAAATGCAAAGTTATTTGAATGTTAAAGGACATCAGCGCAACGCTGACATTAATGCTTAATTAATACATCATTAGAGTCGGTGCGATAGTCTTATTGCGTAACATACACCAGAGATTGTATTACGTTAAGAGGGAGCATTAGTGTGACGCTTAATAATTTTAATAATTATTATAAGCGAGTGTGAAATTGTATAGCGCATATTTGAGCGTTAAATTTATTACTACTTAACCAAAAGTGAGTAAGTAAGAATGTCAATTACGGAGTGGCAACAATGGATTGATATGGGACGTTCACTCTCATTGGATGGTGAAGAGCTGAAGGCATTCGTCAGAGACAGACAAAACGAATTTAGACAGCAGAGGGCGAATGAACGAGAAGAGAAAAAGGAAAATGAGTTACGTGCAGCTGCAGAAGCTAAGGTTCTTAGAGAGGCAGAATCAGAGCGAGAGGCGAATAGATTAGCAGAAGCTAAGGCTAATAGAGAAGCAGAGTCAGCGCGTGAGGCGGCTAAAATTGCTGAAGCAAAGGCAGTTAGAGAAATAGAAATGGCGAGGATGGCTGACGCGAGACTGATGCGTGAAGCAGAAATAAATAATGCTAGGCTTATACGTGAAGCAGAGATGAACGAGGCGAGGCTTACGCGAGAAGCAAATGATGTTAGACTTGAGAGAGAAGCAACTGAGGCAAGGCTTGCAAGAGAAGCGAATGAAGCTTTAGAAGTTAAGAGGCTTGAGATTCAAATGAGACTGAGAGAAATGGAATCGAGAGATGGACGAAACAGAGATGATGGAGATTCTTATATGACGATGGGTGACAACCACCAAGGAAACCAAAGTCATAAGGGAATGAAGAATATTAAATTCCCGATATTTAACGCGGCAAAGGACTGTCTCGATGCGTATCTTCTTAGATTTGAGCGTACGTGTACGACATACGAGATACCAAGGGATGTATGGTCGCTGATGCTAGCGCGACATCTAGAATCAAAAGCATTAGAAGTGTACCAGCGTTTGTCGGCTGAAGAGACACAAGACTACGATTGTTTAAAGAAGCATCTCCTGAAAAGATTCCAATTAACAGAAGGAGGGTATCGTAACAAGTTTAAGACTAGCAAGATGGAACAAGGAGAGACTCCTGTAAATTTCATTTACAGATTACAACGATATTTGCAGCAATGGTTGCTACAAGCTGGATTTGAGCAGACCTACGAAGGAATCGAGGATCTACTGCTAAAAGATCAATTTTTCCTCACTTGTAGTAACGAGTTGAGGATGTTCATTAAAGAGAAAGGGAAAATGAGCTTAAAGGACACATTGACATGTGCAGAATCTTACATCGAAGCTCATGGGTACAGATATGCAGAGAATTCTGTAAAACCTCAAGGGAGATTCAATAATGACCGAGGTAATGGAAAGTCATTTGAAGAGAAATCGAGAGAGAAATTCCAAGGGAATGTAAATAGAGGAAGAGTTGAAACGCGACAGAACAAAGAGACAAATCACAGTGGAAATGTGAATAGAGGATTTAGTAGAGATAGAGAGCAGGCAGCGGAACACAAGATAACTTGTTTTGCATGTGGTAAGGTGGGTCATAAAGCATTTGATTGTGTGCATAAAGCCAAAGGGTTTGTTAAACACACAGCTGCAGCCGTACAGATTTACGAGAATAGGGCGTACAGAGCTGTACAGACGAATGAAAATACGAAATCGAATGAAATTGACAGAACAGTAGAACGCCAGGATAGGAAAGGTAAAGAAGAAGTACCGAAACATATGGCAGCAAGTACGGTAGTTACGGAACGGAAAGATGGTTGCATTGATATTGAAAGTATAGACGAATGTCAAGCGAAGGTCAATGGCGTAGACGCCAATTGTCTTTACGATTCTGGAGCGAGTACATGTATCGTGAGGAGATCGCTAATCAAGGATAGTGATTTGACTGGGAAGGAAACGCACTGCATCCTAGTTGATGGGAGCTTAAGGTGTTTTCCTACAGCCAATGTAAACATTGAGAGCGAGTATTTTACTGGTGAAGTTGAGGCAATGGTTATGGATGAACCAGTAAAGCCGATAATTATTGGACGCGTGAGAGGGTTGAAATATACCGTAACGAATGAGAACACGGATGAAAATGTGATTAATTGTGACAAAGGAGAGAAAGTGGATGGGACGATTATGAGTGAGAAACAAGAAAAAGTTGAGTATAAAGGAATACTCAAGGGAATTGTGAATGCTAATTCACGTTGGCAAGATGCCAAGAAGAAAGTAAGATTTGAGAGTGATGAAATGAGCACGGAATATGATGACGTAATAGAGAAAGTTGGAAGTGATGACGTCATGAACAGTGACGCACATCAAACGACAGCAGCGATAGAAACGAGAGCTGAGTCGAAGAAGGTGGTGAAATATAAACCACTCAAGGTCACAGAAATGCCCGACCTGAATATAACCACAAAAGAAATAAAGGAATTACAGAAGACAGATGAAACATTGAAGAGCTACTGGGATAAAGCATCTGAGTGGAATGGCGATGAGAAGAGTACAGAAAAAGTACTGTACGTAAAGAAAGATGGATTGTTGTACCGGAGATGGAAAGAAGTACTGAAAGATGAAGCAAAGTGGCAGTTGATGGTGCCGAAACAGTTGAGAAACAAAGTTCTAGCTGTAGCACACAACTCGCTACTGTCAGCTCATCTAGGCATGAAAAAGACTCACGATAAAATTGTGAATGAATTTTATTGGCCAGGGATAAATCAAGAAGTTCGGCGATACATATTAAGTTGTGATGTATGCCAGAAAGCAGTAGATAAGAAAGTGAATTACAAGGCACCGATGGGACATCTTCCAGTGCTGGATGTGCCGTTCAAGCATGTCTGTGTAGACATCATAGGAGCCATAGAGCCAATGTCTATGAGAGGATATCGTTATGTATTAACGATTATCGACTTAAGCACCAGATATCCTGAAGCGATACCGTTGAAAGGTATTAGTACCGAGGAAGTGGCGGAAGCCTTGTTTAACTTTTATTGTCGGATGGGCGTACCACAAAGAATTCATACAGATAGAGGAAGCCAGTTTACGTCAGAGCTAATGGCCGAAGTAAACAAAATGTTACTAATCAAGCATACGATGACAAGTCCATACCACGCGATGGGAAATGGTTGTGTAGAACGTCTTAATGGAACGATTAAGACAACACTGAGAAAATTGATAGGTGAACAAGTAAAAGAGTGGGACAGGTACTTGGCACCACTACTTTTTGCATTACGAGATACTGTACACGAGAGCCACGGATACACACCTTTCGAATTAATCTTCGGAAGATCTTGTAGAGGTCCAGTACAGATATTGAAGGAACTGTGGACAAATGAAAAAGTGGAAGACGAGGTGAAGGATGTATACACATATATGACAGATCTACGAGAGCGTATAGAGGAAACGTGTAACATGGCGCAGAAAGCAATTCACAAAGCTAATGCGAAGAACAAGAAATATTACGATAAAAAGGCACGATATAGAAGACTGGAGATAGGTGATAAAGTCCTATTGTTACTGCCGAGTTGTAATAATAAGATGCTTGTGAAATGGCAAGGACCATTTGTTGTCAGAGGGAAAATCGGAGATTACGATTATAAAGTTGAGGTTGATGGTGGAAAACTGAAAACATACCACATCAACATACTAAAGAGATATTACGAGAGGAGTGAAGAAGAATTGTCAGGTTCTGAGACAATAGCATATGTGTCGGCTATTGTACATGATGGTAGAGAAGGTGAGGATGAAGAGGAGGAGATATTGAACTTGTATGTCAGTAAGCAAACTGAGACGTACAAGGATGTTGATATTAATCCACAATTAGAAGATGAACAGAGAGGTGAATTAGAGAAATTACTGAGAGAATATCAAGACATATTTACAGATAAACCAGGAAGAACTGACATGGTGAAACACGAGATTCATCTTACGAGTGATGAACCTGTTAGGATGAAAGCGTATCCAACACCGTATCATCTACAGTCAGAAATTGATAAGGAAATTGAGATAATGTTAGAGAATGGGATAATAGAAAGATCAGAAGCAGCATACGCAGCACCGCTTGTTGTTGTCAAGAAGGCTGATGGAAGCAATAGACTTTGTTGCAACTATAAACAATTGAATAAAGTGACAGTTTTTGATCCAGAGCCGATGATGTCAAACGAGGATATCTTCAATAAACTGAGTGGTAGCAAAATATATAGCAAGTTTGATTTTTGCAAAGGATATTGGCAAATTCCAATGAGCGAAGAATCAAAAGATTATACGACTTTCATTTGTGCAAGTGGGTTGTATAAATTCAACGTTCTACCATTTGGATTGGTAAACAGTGCTTCAAGCTATAATAGACTGATAAGGAAGATTTTGCATGGAACCGAGAATCTGGAGAGTTATGTTGACGACATACTAGCTCATACAGAAGGATGGACTAAACATATGAAGATTTTACGAGAATTTTTTCAAAGAGTGAGAGATGCTCACCTGACTTTGAAACCAAAGAAATGTTCATTAGGCTATGGATGCATAGATTTCTTGGGTCATACGTTAAACAACGACGACATTAGTCCTAAAGGAGAATCGATAGATAAGATTGTGGAGATGCCACAACCGAAAACGAAGAAACAAATAAGAAGCTTTTTGGGAGCAATAAACTATTACAGAAAGTTTATTCCACATTGTGCTGAACTGATGGCACCATTAAGTGACTTGACAAAGAAGTCAGCAGCTAATAATGTTGATTGGAACGAAGAATTAGATGAGAGTTTTAGTAAGCTGAAAGCAGCACTTGCTAAGACACCAATACTAAAGTTACCAAACTTGGAGAAGGAATTCGTGATTCAAACGGATGCATCAGGAAGAGGAATAGGTTGTGTCCTGATACAGCAGTATGAAGGAATAAACCACCCGATTGCATATGCGAGTAGGAAACTATTGGAAAGAGAGACGAGATATTCAGTTGAGGAGAGAGAATGTCTAGCGATAATGTGGGGAATTAGTCGGTTTGACAGGTACTTGTGTGGAAAGCAGTTTGTGATTGAGACGGACCACTGCGGACTACAGTACATGAAGGAAGGAAGAATGAAGAATGCGAGAGTCATGAGGTGGAGTCTAGCACTTCAAAATTATTGCTTTACGATACGCTATATCAAGGGGAGCAATAATGTTATGTCTGATTATTTGAGTAGAGGAATTACATAGTACTTAAATATATCAGTAATGTATTATAATAATGTAGGTAAGAAATAGTTCAGTAATGTCGTATTGTTATGTAAGATAGAATAAGAAGTTGATAGAAATTTAGTTGATAGATAATTAGGTGAGATTGTAAAGCCTGATTACAGACTTTTGAAGGAGGGGTATTTGTAGCGTATTAAATCGCTATTATCTATCAATCTAACTTGTCTAGTATTAAGTGTTAATTATAGGTAGAAGTTAAGTCAGACAATGTAGTGGCGTTGATTTAATTAGTTAGTTAATTGGCGTTGTTAGAAGAATTAATATTTAGTAATATGATCAGCAAACGAAACCACAGAAGCGCTAAAGAAGTGCAGCGAGACTGATAAGCGTTGGTTGCTATTGGAGACTATGGCAACAAAAACAACGTAACGACGCGTAAGCCAATTAAAACGCAGTCTAACTGATTAAACACACGTCATCGACAGAAACGGTTGAAAGATCGATTTCTGCAGTTGGAGCTAATGGCGAAGGGTCATTTTGTTGCGGCAAATGAACTCTTAAGTGAAATTAGCGGCAGAATGATTGGTATGTGGCACCTTCGACGTTGAGAAGAAGGGTGGCCAACGGACGTTAAGTTTTCGAGACAGTTTTTGCGATCGAGGTAAATTCTGGAACTTGGAGAACTATCGTCATTCGTGGGTGAAGAGTTTGCTCGAGGATTTTGAATTCTCCGAACATTGGAGAGAGTCGTTGGAGATAATCACACGGTTGATTCAAACATTTATGATTACACGGTTGATCTGGACGTGGATGTGTACGCTGGAATTGTGACACATTACATCCATTCGAGTAAGAATACTGGCATTTGTGAATACAAAATATACTCCTTGGAATTTCGTTGTTCGGCCTGGACTGCGAAGTATCTTCGGTATATATTATTCCACTGCATATTCGAAGACACTTGGTTGTCGAAATACAAGGATCGGAACTACGACGATTTACAGAATTTGGCGGACGATGAACTAGAACGAATTCTACACTCAAGTGAAGCTAAGAAACATAATAAATCTAGTAATCAATCAACGCCAATAGGTAAATAGGAGACACTGCATAATTGTATTGTTTCTTTAATAGTAATCAATATATTTTACATTTAAAAGAATTGGTTTCTCTTTGAACTGGCTATTTAAATGCAGTACATGTTTGATACCTGCTAAAATGAGCATATGCTAATAATAGGTGGCTACAAATGGGATGCTCGTCCGGGATATATAATTGACAATATTATTGTTAATTAAATTGAACTTTACTGACATTTATCTTGAAGAGACAAAACTGATTAAAATGCAAAGTTATTTGAATGTTAAAGGACATCAGCGCAACGCTGACATTAATGCTTAATTAATACATCATTAGAGTCGGTGCGATAGTCTTATTGCGTAACATACACCAGAGATTGTATTACGTTAAGAGGGAGCATTAGTGTGACGCTTAATAATTTTAATAATTATTATAAGCGAGTGTGAAATTGTATAGCGCATATTTGAGCGTTAAATTTATTACTACTTAACCAAAAGTGAGTAAGTAAGAATGTCAATTACGGAGTGGCAACAATGGATTGATATGGGACGTTCACTCTCATTGGATGGTGAAGAGCTGAAGGCATTCGTCAGAGACAGACAAAACGAATTTAGACAGCAGAGGGCGAATGAACGAGAAGAGAAAAAGGAAAATGAGTTACGTGCAGCTGCAGAAGCTAAGGTTCTTAGAGAGGCAGAATCAGAGCGAGAGGCGAATAGATTAGCAGAAGCTAAGGCTAATAGAGAAGCAGAGTCAGCGCGTGAGGCGGCTAAAATTGCTGAAGCAAAGGCAGTTAGAGAAATAGAAATGGCGAGGATGGCTGACGCGAGACTGATGCGTGAAGCAGAAATAAATAATGCTAGGCTTATACGTGAAGCAGAGATGAACGAGGCGAGGCTTACGCGAGAAGCAAATGATGTTAGACTTGAGAGAGAAGCAACTGAGGCAAGGCTTGCAAGAGAAGCGAATGAAGCTTTAGAAGTTAAGAGGCTTGAGATTCAAATGAGACTGAGAGAAATGGAATCGAGAGATGGACGAAACAGAGATGATGGAGATTCTTATATGACGATGGGTGACAACCACCAAGGAAACCAAAGTCATAAGGGAATGAAGAATATTAAATTCCCGATATTTAACGCGGCAAAGGACTGTCTCGATGCGTATCTTCTTAGATTTGAGCGTACGTGTACGACATACGAGATACCAAGGGATGTATGGTCGCTGATGCTAGCGCGACATCTAGAATCAAAAGCATTAGAAGTGTACCAGCGTTTGTCGGCTGAAGAGACACAAGACTACGATTGTTTAAAGAAGCATCTCCTGAAAAGATTCCAATTAACAGAAGGAGGGTATCGTAACAAGTTTAAGACTAGCAAGATGGAACAAGGAGAGACTCCTGTAAATTTCATTTACAGATTACAACGATATTTGCAGCAATGGTTGCTACAAGCTGGATTTGAGCAGACCTACGAAGGAATCGAGGATCTACTGCTAAAAGATCAATTTTTCCTCACTTGTAGTAACGAGTTGAGGATGTTCATTAAAGAGAAAGGGAAAATGAGCTTAAAGGACACATTGACATGTGCAGAATCTTACATCGAAGCTCATGGGTACAGATATGCAGAGAATTCTGTAAAACCTCAAGGGAGATTCAATAATGACCGAGGTAATGGAAAGTCATTTGAAGAGAAATCGAGAGAGAAATTCCAAGGGAATGTAAATAGAGGAAGAGTTGAAACGCGACAGAACAAAGAGACAAATCACAGTGGAAATGTGAATAGAGGATTTAGTAGAGATAGAGAGCAGGCAGCGGAACACAAGATAACTTGTTTTGCATGTGGTAAGGTGGGTCATAAAGCATTTGATTGTGTGCATAAAGCCAAAGGGTTTGTTAAACACACAGCTGCAGCCGTACAGATTTACGAGAATAGGGCGTACAGAGCTGTACAGACGAATGAAAATACGAAATCGAATGAAATTGACAGAACAGTAGAACGCCAGGATAGGAAAGGTAAAGAAGAAGTACCGAAACATATGGCAGCAAGTACGGTAGTTACGGAACGGAAAGATGGTTGCATTGATATTGAAAGTATAGACGAATGTCAAGCGAAGGTCAATGGCGTAGACGCCAATTGTCTTTACGATTCTGGAGCGAGTACATGTATCGTGAGGAGATCGCTAATCAAGGATAGTGATTTGACTGGGAAGGAAACGCACTGCATCCTAGTTGATGGGAGCTTAAGGTGTTTTCCTACAGCCAATGTAAACATTGAGAGCGAGTATTTTACTGGTGAAGTTGAGGCAATGGTTATGGATGAACCAGTAAAGCCGATAATTATTGGACGCGTGAGAGGGTTGAAATATACCGTAACGAATGAGAACACGGATGAAAATGTGATTAATTGTGACAAAGGAGAGAAAGTGGATGGGACGATTATGAGTGAGAAACAAGAAAAAGTTGAGTATAAAGGAATACTCAAGGGAATTGTGAATGCTAATTCACGTTGGCAAGATGCCAAGAAGAAAGTAAGATTTGAGAGTGATGAAATGAGCACGGAATATGATGACGTAATAGAGAAAGTTGGAAGTGATGACGTCATGAACAGTGACGCACATCAAACGACAGCAGCGATAGAAACGAGAGCTGAGTCGAAGAAGGTGGTGAAATATAAACCACTCAAGGTCACAGAAATGCCCGACCTGAATATAACCACAAAAGAAATAAAGGAATTACAGAAGACAGATGAAACATTGAAGAGCTACTGGGATAAAGCATCTGAGTGGAATGGCGATGAGAAGAGTACAGAAAAAGTACTGTACGTAAAGAAAGATGGATTGTTGTACCGGAGATGGAAAGAAGTACTGAAAGATGAAGCAAAGTGGCAGTTGATGGTGCCGAAACAGTTGAGAAACAAAGTTCTAGCTGTAGCACACAACTCGCTACTGTCAGCTCATCTAGGCATGAAAAAGACTCACGATAAAATTGTGAATGAATTTTATTGGCCAGGGATAAATCAAGAAGTTCGGCGATACATATTAAGTTGTGATGTATGCCAGAAAGCAGTAGATAAGAAAGTGAATTACAAGGCACCGATGGGACATCTTCCAGTGCTGGATGTGCCGTTCAAGCATGTCTGTGTAGACATCATAGGAGCCATAGAGCCAATGTCTATGAGAGGATATCGTTATGTATTAACGATTATCGACTTAAGCACCAGATATCCTGAAGCGATACCGTTGAAAGGTATTAGTACCGAGGAAGTGGCGGAAGCCTTGTTTAACTTTTATTGTCGGATGGGCGTACCACAAAGAATTCATACAGATAGAGGAAGCCAGTTTACGTCAGAGCTAATGGCCGAAGTAAACAAAATGTTACTAATCAAGCATACGATGACAAGTCCATACCACGCGATGGGAAATGGTTGTGTAGAACGTCTTAATGGAACGATTAAGACAACACTGAGAAAATTGATAGGTGAACAAGTAAAAGAGTGGGACAGGTACTTGGCACCACTACTTTTTGCATTACGAGATACTGTACACGAGAGCCACGGATACACACCTTTCGAATTAATCTTCGGAAGATCTTGTAGAGGTCCAGTACAGATATTGAAGGAACTGTGGACAAATGAAAAAGTGGAAGACGAGGTGAAGGATGTATACACATATATGACAGATCTACGAGAGCGTATAGAGGAAACGTGTAACATGGCGCAGAAAGCAATTCACAAAGCTAATGCGAAGAACAAGAAATATTACGATAAAAAGGCACGATATAGAAGACTGGAGATAGGTGATAAAGTCCTATTGTTACTGCCGAGTTGTAATAATAAGATGCTTGTGAAATGGCAAGGACCATTTGTTGTCAGAGGGAAAATCGGAGATTACGATTATAAAGTTGAGGTTGATGGTGGAAAACTGAAAACATACCACATCAACATACTAAAGAGATATTACGAGAGGAGTGAAGAAGAATTGTCAGGTTCTGAGACAATAGCATATGTGTCGGCTATTGTACATGATGGTAGAGAAGGTGAGGATGAAGAGGAGGAGATATTGAACTTGTATGTCAGTAAGCAAACTGAGACGTACAAGGATGTTGATATTAATCCACAATTAGAAGATGAACAGAGAGGTGAATTAGAGAAATTACTGAGAGAATATCAAGACATATTTACAGATAAACCAGGAAGAACTGACATGGTGAAACACGAGATTCATCTTACGAGTGATGAACCTGTTAGGATGAAAGCGTATCCAACACCGTATCATCTACAGTCAGAAATTGATAAGGAAATTGAGATAATGTTAGAGAATGGGATAATAGAAAGATCAGAAGCAGCATACGCAGCACCGCTTGTTGTTGTCAAGAAGGCTGATGGAAGCAATAGACTTTGTTGCAACTATAAACAATTGAATAAAGTGACAGTTTTTGATCCAGAGCCGATGATGTCAAACGAGGATATCTTCAATAAACTGAGTGGTAGCAAAATATATAGCAAGTTTGATTTTTGCAAAGGATATTGGCAAATTCCAATGAGCGAAGAATCAAAAGATTATACGACTTTCATTTGTGCAAGTGGGTTGTATAAATTCAACGTTCTACCATTTGGATTGGTAAACAGTGCTTCAAGCTATAATAGACTGATAAGGAAGATTTTGCATGGAACCGAGAATCTGGAGAGTTATGTTGACGACATACTAGCTCATACAGAAGGATGGACTAAACATATGAAGATTTTACGAGAATTTTTTCAAAGAGTGAGAGATGCTCACCTGACTTTGAAACCAAAGAAATGTTCATTAGGCTATGGATGCATAGATTTCTTGGGTCATACGTTAAACAACGACGACATTAGTCCTAAAGGAGAATCGATAGATAAGATTGTGGAGATGCCACAACCGAAAACGAAGAAACAAATAAGAAGCTTTTTGGGAGCAATAAACTATTACAGAAAGTTTATTCCACATTGTGCTGAACTGATGGCACCATTAAGTGACTTGACAAAGAAGTCAGCAGCTAATAATGTTGATTGGAACGAAGAATTAGATGAGAGTTTTAGTAAGCTGAAAGCAGCACTTGCTAAGACACCAATACTAAAGTTACCAAACTTGGAGAAGGAATTCGTGATTCAAACGGATGCATCAGGAAGAGGAATAGGTTGTGTCCTGATACAGCAGTATGAAGGAATAAACCACCCGATTGCATATGCGAGTAGGAAACTATTGGAAAGAGAGACGAGATATTCAGTTGAGGAGAGAGAATGTCTAGCGATAATGTGGGGAATTAGTCGGTTTGACAGGTACTTGTGTGGAAAGCAGTTTGTGATTGAGACGGACCACTGCGGACTACAGTACATGAAGGAAGGAAGAATGAAGAATGCGAGAGTCATGAGGTGGAGTCTAGCACTTCAAAATTATTGCTTTACGATACGCTATATCAAGGGGAGCAATAATGTTATGTCTGATTATTTGAGTAGAGGAATTACATAGTACTTAAATATATCAGTAATGTATTATAATAATGTAGGTAAGAAATAGTTCAGTAATGTCGTATTGTTATGTAAGATAGAATAAGAAGTTGATAGAAATTTAGTTGATAGATAATTAGGTGAGATTGTAAAGCCTGATTACAGACTTTTGAAGGAGGGGTATTTGTAGCGTATTAAATCGCTATTATCTATCAATCTAACTTGTCTAGTATTAAGTGTTAATTATAGGTAGAAGTTAAGTCAGACAATGTAGTGGCGTTGATTTAATTAGTTAGTTAATTGGCGTTGTTAGAAGAATTAATATTTAGTAATATGATCAGCAAACGAAACCACAGAAGCGCTAAAGAAGTGCAGCGAGACTGATAAGCGTTGGTTGCTATTGGAGACTATGGCAACAAAAACAACGTAACGACGCGTAAGCCAATTAAAACGCAGTCTAACTGATTAAACACACGTCATCGACAGAAACGGTTGAAAGATCGATTTCTGCAGTTGGAGCTAATGGCGAAGGGTCATTTTGTTGCGGCAAATGAACTCTTAAGTGAAATTAGCGGCAGAATGATTGGTATGTGGCACCTTCGACGTTGAGAAGAAGGGTGACCAACGGACGTTAAGTTTTCGAGACAGTTTTTGCGATCGAGGTAAATTCTGGAACTTGGAGAACTATCGTCATTCGTGGGTGAAGAGTTTGCTCGAGGATTTTGAATTCTACGAACATTGGAGAGAGTCGTTGGAGATAATCACACGGTTGATTCAAACATTTATGATTACACGGTTGATCTGGACGTGGATGTGTACGCTGGAATTGTGACACATTACATCCATTCGAGTAAGAATACTGGCATTTGTGAATACAAAATATACTCCTTGGAATTTCGTTGTTCGGCCTGGACTGCAAAGTATCTTCGGTATATATTATTCCACTGCATATTCGAAGACACTTGGTTGTCGAAATACAAGGATCGGAACTACGACGATTTACAGAATTTGGCGGACGATGAACTAGAACGAATTCTACACTCAAGTGAAGCTAAGAAACATAATAAATCTAGTAATCAATCAACGCCAATAGGTAAATAGGAGACACTGCATAATTGTATTGTTTCTTTAATAGAAATCAATATATTTTACATTTAAAAGAATTGGTTTCTCTTTGAACTGGCTATTTAAATGCAGTACATGTTTGATACCTGCTAAAATGAGCATATGCTAATAATAGGTGGCTACACTATAGAGGTAGCATGAATGAATAGCTGAATGAGAAATGGTGTCAATTTTCTAGAGGGCAAGTGGACGTATCGCACCCATTCAGGAACCTGCTTTTTAACTACTAATTTTTGATTTTTTAAACAACTTTCTTCGCACTAAAGAAACTATTCATATTAAAAATTATAAGAACATGACACTGAGAAATATATATTAAAAGCACTATATGAAAAATACTCATGCATCTTCCTAATTTGCAGCTTTGCATTTTTCAACCTCTTGCAACAAAAATGTAACCGTGACCACCGTGTTTTGCCCCTCCTGCAAAAATTTCTGCGGGCGCCCATGCCCATACCCCACCGTACGCACCCGTGCGCAAGTCGCCTAAATTCGGTGACCTCTTCCTCTCCCTGCTTACAAAAGAAATATATCCGCAGCCCCTTGCTATTCAGACACCCTACTTTCTGGCCAGTCGTTACTGTTCTTTCAACACGACTGGACTATGCATGCACGTAGCCTATACATTGCAACGGGAGACAACTGTTCGGAACAGTGTCTATTGAATCCGCGTGCTGAAATTTGGTCGATCCATAATTATCAAATCAGCCATTGCTAATAATTAATTATGCTTCAATATTGTCTGCGAGATGCTTTTTTCGCTCCTCTTCTTATATCATTCATACATCTTCTGTTCAAACACCGTCTGACATCCTGAAACCCTGACCTTTGGATCTAAAAAATCTAACCCTTATTATACTCAGACCATCGAGTTCGTATTGACTGAGCACCTGTGGTTACGCTTAAGTCAAGCTTACGTACATTTAAAATAAAATTTAAACGAAGGGTGAAGTCGAGCAATTCTATGCTTTGCAATGTAAATAAAGGTCAACGTATCAGCGTATTCGGGCAATTCAGTGTAAATGATGCGCTATTTTCACTCGGGTTATCAAACGAACTTTAAAGTACAATGCAGGTCAATCATTGATCAAGGTCAAGTCCTCTGCTTGATGGAATTTTGAATGTCGAAACAAAAAACTTGTCTGGCAGAGGCGGATTAAAATAATACGTTTGGGCGACAGGTCCTAACATTCTAGGGGCTTACACACGAAAAAGAATTTTTTATGTTATAATTGCTGTAATTTGTTAACTCTGAACAAAGTAAAGACACCAAGGACCGTAATTCACAATCTCCTTTGACAGATTACAGTTACTGTCAAAAGATGGAAAATTGGAACGTTTTGTGTTGTCCTATGTTCATAATTCAATAGGTAGAAAAGAATTATTAAATTTGTCTGTATGGCCTGTATATAGGCGAGAAAATCTTGCTCAGTGTGTTCAGCTTCAGACGTTCCTCTGGCTGCATCGTCAACTGCTAGTCTGCTACACACATGCCAGCCGAGAGGGAGGGAGAAAGGGCAAATGCCCAGGGGCCCGGCGACTTTTATGGGCCCGGATGGGTCCGGGCCACGCTGATCATAATATTTTTCATATGTTGAATGCGGGCAGCGGACCCAACCTGTAACCACTGATGTGAAATAGCAAAGTTCGCGATTGGTGTCTTTTTAAATATAGATTATTACTGTCACATAAGTCATAACTACAACATCTGTTTAAGTTTCAAGCAATTGTCCATTCCTTAATTACGCCTATGAGTTTTTTGCCAAAGAACACGCCCACCTCATGAGTTCATTGAGCCGGAAGCTTGAATAACGACGATTATTAAATATAATTTGTGACGTCACTCTCGGGTTTCCTTTGTCTTATACAAACCTTTGACGCATGAAACAATGGATTATCATACATGACGTCATTCGTTGCCTGCAAGACAGACTCGTAGTGGCATCAGCTCTCAAACAGCCAATTGGTAAAACGCAACTGCTAGATGCAGCTTTAAAGTTGAGCTCGTCTTTAAGTCCACATAATTATTCTAAATAATTATAAACTACCCATAAAATTCATTCTGCGTGAATAGTCTATAAACACTTGACAAAATTAGGACTTGTTCTGTAACAGGGGTTCAGTGATGGTTGTAGTGCAGAGATTCAACAGCAACGTCACTTGGCTTCAAGTGGCTAATTGCTGTTGTGAGGGCTAGCATTTTCCGGCAGACTCTCCAGTAGAGTCTGTAATACCAGTTGGGCCTGGTTGTGATTGGTTGCATTAATGCTATCTTAGCCAGCACAAGCAAAATATTATTTTGTGCGTGTTGGCTGAGATTAAAGAGTGTCCACTATATGCACAAATACATTGTATAGTTCCATATGCAACTTGTGCTTGTGTGTATCGGTGAAACGCTCGAGGGTTGGAGGGGAGGATGATGACATTCGGGCGGCCTCTGCAGTGATTATTATGTAAACCATATTTGGTTGACCAACTACTTATCGTAACCTAGACCATACGCGATAGAAAAATGTTTCTCCACCTTATTCTGTTCTCATAATTTCTTTAATTTACCGGTACATTGTTCAGGTACTGTGTAATTATTTGTATGTTCTTCACTTGCATTGTCTCAACTGTGTACGCTTAGCTAGAATATTCTTCTAAATTCTGTCATCGTAGCAATAGAAATTAATATATTTGCAGGCACATATTAAAATTTCGAGTGAGTGGATACTTTTAGTTGGGAAGAGAGTGTCCAATAAAATTAATAAAACGCATTGCCCATTAGTAAGCTCAAGTAGGCGATAATAAAAGAAATAATAATCACGGAAATTTATATAGCACCGCGACACGACAAGGCTGCTACAAGGTCGCCTTACAAAGCAGTTAACAGGCGGGATATGCCCTAGAGAACAAGTCAGTTTTAGCATAGATCTTAATGAGTCCACAGAGCCGGAATATCAAACAGGGGACGGAAGTCTGATCCAGCATCGAGGACCAGCGACCGAAAAAGCATGAACGCCGAAGCGCGTTCTCGTCCTCCACATACGAAGTTCAGTACTCTCGGACGATCAGAGCCGAAGCCCGGCGGCGGAGGAAATAGAGGAATGAGTCACAATGAAATAAGGGGACAGGTAGGTTTACTTGGGAGCAGCTCCGTGAAGTGATTTAAAAACGAGCAGACGGAGCTCACCTCATTTATTCAATATCCTGGCAGAAGTGGTCATGAGAGAAGTGATGGATGGATGGATGGATGGATGGATGGATGGATGGATGGATGGATGGATGGATGGATGGATGGATGGATGGATGGATGGATGGATGGATGGCAGGGTGGAGTGCAAATAGGTGGTAAGAAGATAACAAACTTGAAGTATGGGGATGATATCGTGTTTCTGGCTGGGTCAGAAAGTGAGTTGCAGGGCAATATTAGTAGGCCAGAACGGGTAGGGGAGAAAAGAGGTCTACTGATAAATTTGGGCAAAAACAAGGTTATGGCTTTAAACGGAGTGGCATGCAATATATAGATCTATGGGTCAAGGAAAGGAATCTGGAACAGGTCGAAGCTTTCAACTACCTAGGATCGTTAATAACTGTAGATTCAGAGTGCAGCATGGACATTCAGGAGAAGCTGGCAAGGGGACAGAGCACAGGAGCGGCATTGAAACAGATATGAAGAAGTCATGGTATCAAACTAGCTACCAAGGTACGACTCATGAAGACCCTTGTTTGGCCAGTGGCTACATATGGTTGCAAGAGCTGGACTATTAAGAAGAGAGACGAGGAAGGAATAGAGGCTTTTGAGATGAAAGGCCTAAGACAAATCTTGAGAGTATCGTGGAGAGAAATGAAAACAAACCAGTGGGTGATGGAGACAATGGGAGTGGAGAGAAGTCTTCTCGACTCAATTAAAAGAAGGAAACTCACATACTTTGGACACCTAATGAGGAAAACTGGAGATTGTCTGGAAAAGAGATCATACAGGGAAATGTACCGGGTGCAAGAGCACGAGGGAGGCCGAGGATGGGATGGGTTGTCAACATCGGAGCATGGATGGGGGCATCTCTGGATCGGACTCTGACGGAGACAAGAGATAGGAGGAGATGGAGAAAACTTGTTCATGAAGCGACCAACTCTCGGATCGAGGATGGTTAACGACAAAACAAGACGGAGCTTGAACTCGTTTCGGAATGGAACAGGAAGCCAGTGGAAGATGCCACGGAGGATCGGCGTGACGTGGCCGTTTATTTCCTCCTGTTGCAGATCTATGAGCCTCGCCTTGGCGTTGTACACAGACTAGAGTCCGTCCAAGAGACACGCAGGCGCGCCAGCCTGCAGCAAGCCGTAATAACGGTTCACTGTGGAAGTGACGAAAGCGCTAAAGCAGGACTTGATGCAGCTCTTGATGAGACTGCTGGCTGCCGAAAGCAACAGCCGACGTTCCACGCGCATAGCGTCTCATGGACAGATCAGACTCCAGCAGGACGCCAAGATCACGCACAGAGTTCGTATCACTCTGCACACCGGTGCCAAGATGGAGACACCGTCTGCTGGTTGCACACCACAGGAATTTCGTTCTCTCATGGTTGAGCACCAGCTTATTCGACAGCATCTATTCCCAATGCACTGCACGCCAAGCTCTGCGCCGCTCCTGTGCAAGAATCGATGGTTGTCCCCTGGGAGTCGTCGGCGCAGAAGTGGGGTGCTAGGCTAAAACTAGCAGCAAGATCACACGCAAGTGCAGGTATTAGATACCTTCATTTGGAGTGACCTTCCCTCTGCACTACGGGCTAAACTAATGACTCGTTTTCCCCTATCAGTCTCTCGTTCTTTAAAAACATTTATTTTCTCCCGGAGTTTTTCCTGCTGAGAGCGCCTCTGAATGGTCATTCCGCGAGAGGCGCTGTACAAATGTAGAGATGGAATACAATACAATACAATACAATACAATGCAATAGTGCATCACAAGTGATCCATGCGTTCATATAATAGGGTGACACGAAAGTTCGTTCACCGTTTTCAAAATGCGTTATTTCAGAACGGCTTCATATTTCTCTATAATATTTTGTCAGTGTATACATCAGTCAAATGAAAAATACTGGTACAAATTTGATCATGATCCGTTCCGTTTTCGCCTTTATTTATAAGAAAATGTAAAGACGACCAGTTTTTGCGGGAAAACTGTGTTCATCAAATTAACACAGCAAAGAAACTGTGAATACGCCTAGCCTCATATAGGCTACAAGAGTGACAAGACACTGTTGTTACCTATATAGGACATACACAGACGTAGGCTATTAGCTTACAGTGTCTCCTTTCTGCTTAATGACAGCACTGACTCTATCCGGCATGACTGGATCAGCCTCTGAAGTGTCCCAACTGCTATCGATCTCCACGCTTGTGGGGGCGACGCTTGAGCTGATCAGCGTTCTTTGGATCAGGATCTTTATAAACGCTGAGAGATAAAATACTCCGCAAGTTCTCAATAGGAGAGTAGGAGAGAGGTCCGGAAAGTTGGGTGGCCAATCCTTCGGCTTTATGTGTGACGGGAGGTTGTCGTCTAGCCACTTTGTCGTCACAGCTGATGTATGACAGCGTGCGCCATCCTGCTGAAATACTCCAAGGTCATTGTCAACAAATAACTTTCGCTGCATGACACTGCCGTTGTCATTTTCTCTCTCGAGCGCTGGCTTCACGATCTGCTCGAGAATGTTGGTGATGCACGTAGTACTGTGAGTTCAATCTGGTACCATTTAGCACAAATTTAAGTTTAGTGAGACCCACTGCAGTCATCCCACCCAAAACCATCACCGACGGACTAAACTTCATCTGTGGAGCAGGCGGAACGTACTCTTCCTATGCTGGATAGAGTCAGTGCTGCCATTAAGCAGAAAGGAGACACTGTAAGCTAATAGCCTACGTCTGTGTATGTCTGTAGCGTTTAAATGCTGCTTAAACAAATCAACTGATAAACTGATTAATATTTAATTGTAAGTAGAAATTAAGCTATACAATTAAGCTGGCGTATTCTAGTTAATTAATAGTAAAATGTGGCATAGCAATATAAAATGAGTATACGACAAATATACTGGAGCTATAAAAGACCGCAATCAATATTGCCTGATAGCGATCAGCGCTACGTAAGCAAGCAGACGACACATGACGTAAACATTTACGGAAACGAACGAATCGAGGAAGACGAAGGCGATCCAGGCCAAAATGGTTGAAAGTGAGACACGTACATTTGCGAATGTTGCGTGCAAAGTTAAAATTCAACTGGCGCTGGTGATTTGTGAAGGAGAAAAGTCAGCCAAGTTGTGGGCGTGAGCTTCAAGAAGAGATCGTAGGTTTTGGGGATCGATGCGCGATCTCCAGACAGATCTCTAATCGAACATTCCAGCGATTTGTTGTGGGACGTTACGAAAGTTTTCGAACTTTGTAAATCGTCGATTGAGTTGTCACGAACTGTGATTGCGAACTTTGCGAATCGTCAATCAAGTTGTTTCGAACTGTGTTTGCGAACAAGTTACGAAGGATTGTGTAGAGAGACATTATCGAATCGACTGTGGTAAAGATTCGAGCGGACAGCAACGAAGAAGGCGAGTCGAAACGCATCGCTTTCTGCACGAAATCAAGTACAGTGGTGAATTCGCGACGAAGGGTGTCGGAGCAGTACTGACCTGAACTTCTCCACTTCCTTCGATCCACATTCCCTGTGACTTGGAAGATTCATGACGAGAAAATACGAAAGATGAACTCCTCTTCATGCCAGTGAAAAGAACTCATGAAGAGATAAGCTCAAATAATAATATTATCTAATTTAATGAATACGCCACATTAGGTAGCTAGGTTTATTCATTGTATTAATATTTATTGACATGGTTATTTTTCTTATTACAAATTCATAATCAACAATACAGCGTGTCTTTTGTTACAGGTCAATTCAATAACCTATAATCAGTTCAAACCCATCGACCTCTGGGTTATGTAAAAACTCTTTAAATAGGGTTTGCGACAATGTCTTATATAGGTAACAACAGTGTCTTGTCACGCTTGTATACGAGGTTATAGGCGTATTCACAGTTTCTTTATTGTGTTAATTAGATGAACGCAGTTTTTCCGCAAAAACTGGTCGTCTTTACATTTTCTTATGAATAATGGCGAAAACGGACCGGATCATAATCATATTTGTACCAGTATCTTTCATTTGACTGATGTATACACTGACAAAATATAAATATAAAGAAATATGAAGCCGTTACTGAGAGAGCGCATTTTGAAAACGGTGAACGAACTTTCGTGTCACCCTATATAATATGAACGATATAATATGAACTTTAGCCCAGTGGTTCTCAAAGTGGTGGTCCGCGGACCGGCGCCGGTCCGCGGAGACATGATCACCGGTCCGTGAAGAAAGTCTGAGTGAAAACAAATTATAAATATTAATAATTATTTATATAGGCCTTTGTTTAAAATTGTGAAATTATTTTGATTGTTATTTAAAATTTATTCAAACTTCTTCCTCGAATTTAAAAGTACATTAGCAGTGCCTTATTTTAACTTGCCAACTGGCTTTTTATACAATTTGCATTTTTGTAATTATTTTTTTACATCTATTACTTCAGTCAGTTTCCTTTAATTTCCGTTGATTCTTTGGTGTGCGATAATCAAGTAAACGCTGACCAATCATTAAGTTTTTTCTTCCTGGATGTAGGTCTTTTAATTTTTTAACATGATATAAAATTATAAATATAAACAAATGTGCTTGTATGATTTAAAAAATTTGCAAAATGTAAACAAGCCTGTCCGGGCATTTTTAGTTCTTTTTTTAAACGAAAGAACATTTTATTTTTTAAATTGAAATTAAGAACATTGCTAGAGCGTGGCCGCTCAGACACCTGTGTATAAAATGATAATTCAGAACTGCTTTCCTATGCGAACATCCAAGCTAAAAAGGAATCGACCATTCACACGAAAATCCACTATATTTAAAATGTGGTGACATTCTGATTTCTGTGTTTTATTTCGAGCAGGTGTTTCCATCATTAGTGCAAAATCTTAGTAATATGTCATTATCTATTTTTGCTGATCCTCTTATAGGCCAACATTAACAAACCTCTAATCTTGTTTGAATCTTTGAGTTCAAATTTTTTTAAATGCACTAAAATGACAATTAAATTCAGAAATAGCTGAAATGCTATTAATAATATGTTCAAATTAATTAAACAAATCCCTAATTACGAATAACCCTGCAATAGTCTTTTTTATAATAGCCTATAGTTCGTTTTCGTTTGCGCATGCCATTAATGTTAGTGGTCCGCGAGCTTCCACCAAAATTATTGCCGGTCCGTGGCCTGCGGAAGTTTGAGAACCACTGCTTTAACCTATATTATGAAGTTAGAAATGATTTAAATTCTATAGACAACCAGTGCCTTCGTTATATAGGGTGTCCAATAAGTTCGTGAACGATTTTGCTTGCAGAATGCAGGAAATTTTTGCAACAAACATTAATAATGCTTATGTCATTTGAAAGAGCTTTATGTCCCGAAACCAAAAAGTGTAAAAAGTGTTAGTTTTTTGCAACGAGGAAATGACGTCATCAATTTATGCTGAAAGGCTATTTTTTTAGCGAATTTTATGCAGTTCGCGATCGTTTTTCGACACAGGCTGCTATTAAAATAATCAAAAAGGCGAAATACAGACGAGGATTTGGATTGATACATATAGAAAAATCCCTCAAGGCAGGTGGACTGAAGGGCAACAAAGAAACAAACAGAAATTACATGAAAGTGGAGTTGAAGTGGAGAGGTTGGAAACGCAGAAAGGCGCCATTGCTAACACGCTCAGAGGAAAAAACGGTTGCTATTCGCGCGGCAGCATAGACATTGGAAATTCGAAGACTGGTCTAATGTTCTGTTTAGTGACGAATCGCCGTATCAAGTGTTCTATGTTACAAACTCACGCAATGACACCGTTTGGGGTTCGCAAGAAGAAAATGTTCCTGTCGCCTCGCAGGTTAAGTTTAGTCCGACTGTTCTTGTGTGGGGAGGTATGACAGCCTCAGGATTAACGCGACTGCATTTTGTACCTCAGCATACATCAATTAACTCGGAGTATTATATCAATAACATTTTAAATAAGGGATTAAAACCAGTTTACGACAGACTGGACACTTCTGGAACGATCTCGAAACGACGACTATTCACTGACAACGCCGTTAGCGTTTTCCAGCAGGATGGTGCGCGAAAAACATGGAATTCGATATCGGTTGAAACTTTGTACAACCTCATCGAATCTTTGCCCAGACGAATGAAAGCTGTTATAGCCAGCAAAGGCAACACTATTGCCTATTACATGGTACAATAATTATTGATTTTTGTTGTGTATTTTTTTATAACAAACTAGCAAAATCGTTCACGAACTTACTAGACACCCTGTAGTTGTGTTAACTTGATTGAAGTTCAGCCATCCAGTGTGCATGGTCGAATCAATCAATCGATCTACAGTGTATCAATCAGAATTTATTATTTTTAAGTTTTTAACGCCCCTTATAGATACTTAATCCATCTTCTCATTACCTTCGAATCTTGATGCAGACAGCTGCTCGTGGTTCAGATGTTCCTCCGTATCTTTTTTTTATTCTTATCGTATGTGCCTTAAGCTGTCTTAAATAATTGTTTTAATCTTTTCTTTCATAAAAATTGTATCTACTGCACCATCGCATAATTTCTTCTTCTTCGCTGATCCACAAGCAATATTCTGTCTTCTTCAAGTTTACTTAATTACTTTGTAGGCCTACTCGTGGTGTATCGATGCCCAATATCAAAGAGTAGGCCTACACTATTATTAATAAATTGAACATAGTCGTCTTTTTTCAGTTTGCTGTGCTGTTCATGGGTGTAACAAGACTCACCCATGAATCTTGTTACAACAGACACTTCCGTAGCCCTATATTTCTGGTAATGCAATTAGTTTTTAAGCTTTAGCGCAGTTTTCGATCGGTTCACCTATACAGTTTCACTACGTCTTTCTGAGAAAGTTAACCTTTCTTATGATGAAGAAAACCTTTAAACATTCAAGCTTGTAGAAATTACTCTACCATAAAAAGCCTTCTTATAAGGATCTATAATAACACGAAAGGAAATCTTTGACCAGTGACTTCATTCTAGTTGAAGTTCGGCCATCCATTCCACCCATGTTGATTTTATTTCCTGAATAAAAATGATAACAAGTAGGCCTATATCTCGAATAGTTTTGTTATGTCTTGTTTTCGTATAATATAATTATAAGTAAACAAATTTTGTTGCTTGTAAAATCCAACGTCTTGCTTATGCTTAATTTATACGTTCTTTTAAATTCTGTATTTCAAAATTGAGAGAAGTAATTCAGAATTTTGCTGTACAGGCAAATACAATTTGGTGAGGCTTACCTTAAAAAAACTTTGAGCTCATTGAGGCAGTTCATACGACAAACCAATGTCAGCCATATATAAAAGTTTTTGCTCTATGAAATAAAAGGAACTCAAAAAGTAAAGGGTCTCTTTTAATTACAACTTTTTATGTTTCCCATGTAGAACTTGAAATACCCTAGGGCCTAATAGCCTACATGTTCATGTGGCATGGGGCTTCAACAGTGTTCCATAGCAGCTCTGTTGTCTTTTCGTCGTCAAGGAAACCGTTGTCTAGCAGCCTCCACAATGAACTTCTTGATCCCTCTTCGCTCCTTTTCGGTGTTTTGGAATTGATTCCCTTCGAAGATTCAATCGCATTTTGTTGTTGTCAGGTCAGAAGTGCCTATGATGAGTTTCTCTTGTAGTAGAACCACTCTGATTTACAATTACGGCTGTATCCGCATTTGCACTGGTTTCAGGCTTCATCTACCACGACCATCGTCATCATCATCATCATCGTCGTCGTCATCATCATCATCTTATTCATCATCATTTTACCAAAGCCGCAACGGCCCCAATATAGTCTCCGTCATCGTTTTCAGCATAGGCATTGTCGTTACAGCAAAGACTATGCACCCTCCCACCACAACTACCGCAATCTCCACAGCAACCACAGTTACTATCATCAACATCTTCATGTAATCATCACCGTCATCGTCACAGATTCTCTGTTCAGATGAAAACATCGATTGCATTACACAGGTCATTACTATGCTTTATCCAGAGAGAATTAGACTATCCATGTTGCTTAGATCGAAATCAAAATCATCATCATCATCGTCATCATCATCATCATCATCATCATCATCATCATCATCATCATCATCATCATCATCATCATCATCGTCGTCGTCATCATCATCATCATCATCATCATCATCATCATCATCATCATCATCATCATCATCATTCTTCTTCATCATCAATAACATCTACAACAACAACTCTCATGGTAAGTTTAATAACCTTATCTCCGTGTTGGTTGGGTAATAGATGGTCGTATTTGGCCTTCTTTCTAGACTAGCGGTCGCTTATTCCGCACACTTTTCAATTATTGGTCACCTATATGCTGATGATGTAGCCTACAGACGTTCGTCCATGGTTCTCCCTCTGCTCAGTGCTCAGCTTACTGCCGCCTTGATAGACTCTCTCTCGACTTGCACCCCAATCGTAATCGTAATCTCATTGTCTAACTAGCTTCGACTGCTTTGGTCAAAACTGGAGCGCTGTCTTCATCGACCATTCGCTGTGGAATCAGATCTATCCATTGACACGTTCTTTATTATTAACTGGTCCGCGAACCACGTCTTTTCGTTGTCTTAAAACTGTTTTCTTTCCCCCGGGTCCTTCGCACTGGGAGCGCCTCTGATTATTATTGTGCACTGCCACTGCAACTGTGAGAGGTGAGAGGCGATGTATAAATTCCTTCCACCAGTACTGATTCCCTAATTTACCATCCTTGTATTTAGCTACGAGCTACATGTAGCTCTGTGCAGATCTATTCCCCTAGCCGCTGGAGTTCAGCGGTCAGACATCCGCTGAGGGTCCAATGTCTTGTGTTTGATTCATTACATGTAGCACTTTCGGCATAGTTATAGTAGACCTATCCCGGCTATCCGGGACCGAATGACGGCACTAACCCTATTCCTAACCTTATAACCGACCCTAACGTCGCCTAAACTGATACTAACCGACCCTCACGACGCCCAATCTGATCTTAACCGACCGTCACGACACTTAACCTGAACCTAACCGACACGTCGGTCCCGGATACTATAACTACGCCCCTCTTTCTTGCAATGGGTCTTCCGTGTTTTGCGTTTGCCAGTACTACTTAGCAAAGAAAAAGTTTGCATGATCACTTACCCATTGACTTTACATTAACGCCGCTGTTCTGCAATTGACGATAATCAAATTTGACTTATGACGTCACTCTCCGGTTTCCTTCCATCCTATAATATTATTATTATTTAACTTTGATGTGTAAAACAATGGATAGCAATGCGTGACGTCATTCTTTGCCAACGAGAAGCACTCGCGGTTTCATTGGCTCTTATTCTGTCTATCTATCTATCTGAGCAAATTGTATAGCGCCGCTTCGAGATAACTATTCAGAGGCGTTCCTGAACCAGGCACAGTGAAAGAGGAAAGTCCAGACTAGTTTTTGTACAGTGTTCGACAAGTCCCGCGGAAGGTAATGCAGGCCAAAACGGAGGCTATTCCGAGCAGAGGGATGCAATATCGAGAAAGCCCCATCTACCAGATGGCTTTTGGAATCGCGAAGTCGCCTCCAGAGACCGAAAGCAGAGAGCGATGACCAGAGCAACCCAAAAATTAAGATAAGGAGACAAACCCATAGGCTACCTGGTGCAAAGGATAGTAGCACTAGCAGTATCGGGTCGTTGAAGACGATATTATTATATGCTCCACAAACGACGGTTAATTATTGGTTCAGAATGACCTCGAGATGATCCTGTGCAGAGGTGGAGAAGGTATTTTCTCTGCTCGGCGTTTATTTGCAGTAACAATATTCGAAGCTTTCCTAAGTTGGAGTTTTTTACGATCTTCATGGGGTTATTTACCAGACCTCTTCATTGATTTCGAGCTTCGAGTACAAAGTGCCGCGATATGTTTTCACGCAGTAAAACACCGAATTAACGTACTGCGGTAAATAACGATCCAAATATCAATGTCTTAATTGAAGACATGGCGATATCGAATTGCAGTTGTGTTCTATTGTATCGTATTTATTTGTATTGTATTTATTTGTATTGTATTTATCTGTATTACATTTATTTGTATTGCATTTTATTGTAGGCCTATTGTATTTTATTGTATTGTATTTATGTCTGTGTGAGTCGAGGGTTATTCAATAAAATTTATGACGTCACCAACGGATACACTCTGTCTAACAATTATAACCGGTCATTGTTCTTTTAAATTAGCAGACTACAATCAGTGACGTCATCCGTTGTCTACGATACGATTATGTACATTGTACAGTATACACGTGATGGTGTAAGCTTTCAAACAGCCAATAAGTTCAACTGGATTGCTGGAAGCAGCTTCGAAGTTGTATCATATATACGTTCTTCAGTAAGCTTACACATATTCTAATTAATTCTTTACTCTGAACTAATTAGCATCTTAACTCACCCATTAACATCAATCTGAGAGTATAGTCTATAAACACTCGACATGTTGCGCATATTTTTCACTACGTGCCAATGCAGGTGTGCGGCAGGGACCAAACAGCACCGTCACGTGCGGGAAATGCTTGTTATAAGCCAGCGTGGACTGCGTGTGGCTTGTTGTTGTTTGGAAGGCAGACAAGTTTCACCAGACTTATCTTTTGAGTCTGCAATACCAAGACGGGCGTGGTGCTCAGTCGTTGCTTAATGTTTCAACCACCACAGCCATACAATATTGTTCAACGTATTTTATGGTCGCTGGTGGGTGAGATAAAGAGGGTGCACAATACGCACATCTATATTGTATAGTTTCATATGCAACCTGTAGATTGTGGGTATTGTGCTCACTCGAGGGTTGGAAGTGGAGGATGCAAACATCGAGTTGCCTCTGCATTGTTTTTATGTACACCTAAGTTGGATGACCAAACACTTATCGCAGCCTAGTCCATACGCGATAGAGAAATGTATCTCCAGCTTCTTCTATCCTCGTAATTTCATTAATTCATCTGTACACTGTTACGGAAGGGTGTAATTAATATCCATGCTTCTTACTTCCTTTAGCTGTGTTCACAGCTACAGTTCTTTCAAATTCTGTCCTGAAGAAAGCAATATCGTCATAACAATTTAATGTCGAAACGATGATGATGATGATGATGACGACGACGACGACGACGACGACGACGTCGACGACGACGACCACGACGACGACGACGACGATGATGATGACGACGACGACGATGACGATGACGATGACGATGATGATGACGATGACGATGACGATCATTACGGCAATTCATATGGCGTTTTAACACAGCGCCTTGCAAAGACAGCTAATACGCGTCATAAACGATAGGGAACAAGTGAGTTTTAGCATTGGTTTAAAACTTACCTTTGAGTCGGTCGATCGAATTATTGTGAATGAAACTGAACTTTGCTTGGCCTCTTTGGCTACTATAAACGTATTCAAACCTGCCTATCTATACATTTTAGTCATCACCTTTGGTATTATAGCTCAGAGCTTCAGTAATCGTAATCGTAATCTCCTAATTTCTAAAGCGCCACTTGAAAGCCAAGTGCGGGGCGCCGGCTTATTCACGAGCGCTGCGTTGAGTCCAAAGGGTTGTCCGTAAGAGTAGTCCGTGGTGGTGCGGGTCGAGTTACCGTAGGATCAGAGGGGTGGAACAGCTACTAAGGCGGGTGTCGTCTGGGCCGGGAATTGGAGGGTGGAGGATCAGATGATACAGGGTAAGAGTTTTTGAAAAGGTGTGACTTTATTTTCGAATGAAAAGCCCGAGGTGTGATGGATAGAGGAGCCTGAGGAAGGTGATGGTGTGGGATTAGTAATGATGGTGGAGTAACTGAAAAAGATCGGAATTCAGCAGGCAGATCATTCCAAAGGCGTGGTGCTGAATTTGATATGGCTCGGTTGGAGAATTTGAGACGACTTGTGATCGGCAGTAATCAATATATCAATTCCATTGTCAAATGTCATTATCGCTTAGTGTCAGTGTCAGAAGACTATTCAAAATCAGGCGCAAAACAACTGCTCATAACTACGAATTTAATTGCTACACTTGTGGACGCCAATGCCTGTTTCTTCTGATTCATGTGATTGGTCACTTGGGGTCATTCGATTGTTACGTACGCAAAAATTCCTTTTCCTGGTCCCCGTCTACGCTGCAACTCGTACATTTTGTGAACTCTCTATGCGCCATTATAAATAAGCTCTACCCGCATTACGGTTTAACCTACGAAAGGTAATTATCTAAGGTCGGGTCTATTGTCCTGGGGGTAATTGGTACGGAGGTAGGCCAGTTGTCCGGGGGGGGGGGTAATTGTGCTGGGTAATTGTCCCTCGGGAATTGTCCGGGGTTATTGTCCGGGAGTAATTGTCCTGTTACCGCTGTCATCTATAAAACATTTATTTTACCATTGGCATCCACTTATTTTGTAAGACATCATATTTGCTGCCTAAAATTTTTTGACTGTAACTCACTGTTTAGATATGAACAGAATTTGATTGTATGTGCACTTGTTATAGCGCCCCTTCAATCTCTCTACTCAGAGGCGCTCCCGAATGCAGAACGGACACTGCATCGGAGTTTCACGCCGAAGCGCTGAGTAATTGTGAGTGAAGGACTTAATTGCATAATGCAGTCAAAAGCCACAGGTTCACTATAAGATAATACAGAGTTATAAACAGGCTAAAGTGGGCATCATAATTAAACATTTATTTTGCATACATGCATTTTGTCGAGATCCATACCCCACCTTACGCACCCGTGCGCAAATCGCCTAAATTCGGTGACCTCTTCACTATCTGCTTACATAATAAGGGAGGGATTGGCGGGGAACGGCCCGAATCCCAAAATTCCCGGGCAACGCCGGGTACCCTGACTACGCTTAAGTCAAGCTGTAGGCCTACGTACGTGTAAGCTTACACTATAATTTAAAGCTATTACGGCAATACGTCCTTGCAGTCGGATGATACGAGATGGGATGCAAGTATGGCAATGCACACAGAAAAGGGCCAAACAAATGGTACTATATAGGCGATCAATAATTGATTCGCAATAATCGTTAGCAATGGTAATGATATATTCATGCATTCTTTTACGCTTATCAAGAAGGCACGCTACTTCGGCTTCTTAGGAAAGGCCGTTTAAAAAGCGTTTATGAAACGCTTGCACCCTATGTTCATTAATTATAATAAATTGTCTAATCTCATTATTGCAACCTATACCCTATATAAACATAGAAACATTCTTTTGTAATTTCTGTCATTTTGTGCTCATCCTAAGACAAATGCAACAGTCAAGGCTAAAGACATTCTATAGGTATTATATTGTATTTGATCAACTGCTTCTTGTACCTGATAGCGGTGTGTCTATCAGTTTTTGTTACCATTAAAACGAATATAATAATAAACCTGGTATCTTTTTCTGATTTACATTTATCATCATCAGCATTCTCCTTAACGTGAACAACGCCGGAGAGAAAGCAATAGGCTAACCAGTGCGTAGCTGATTATGGTAATCAAATGCAAATACAGAATGACGTTTCGTCCTGCGTTCCAGGTGCTTCTTCTTAAACCAACATCGGATAGTCTACAACAACAACAACGTCACGATGGCTGCTTTGCGTCACGGGCCAATGAACTGTTATAAAATCGATGCGAGTCTTGGTTGAAACGATTGACACAGCCGAAGAAGCGAGAAGAAACTGTAGGGCCTAATCGTTGAAGATGGTAAGGCAGGCTAGGGTAGCACAGCTTTGTGACAGCTACAGGGTTTGAAATATACCGTATCATAGACAAACAGTTTAATACAGTTTTTCTCACGCATTCTGCTGTTCCGATTGACAATTGTTGTGACAGCCTATATGATCTGGCACCTCGGTGATTTTTCAACAAATCGCATAAGAAATGATGATGTTAAATTTCATAAATACCGACTTATACTAATAAATCGCCACTCGAAAGCCAATCGCAGGGCACCAGCTTATTCACAAGCGCTGCATCGAATTCAAATGCTGTTTAAAGTGTAGTCGACAGCGTGACCTCCCTAGATTCTACACTGGCAGCATTCAAAATTGAAAAAATATACAGCCTGGTTTAGAGCGGACTTAATTTTATATATTGCAATGCTGGTGAATAAGCAGATCTCCCTGACGTAATTTCAGTGTGCTGTTGCGAAACTTGAGATTTTTGCACTAGTGTAATTTATTGATAATTAATTTTGAGCAGTTTTGAAAGGTTGCATTACCGCGAGATTCCAATCAAGTATTCGTGGATCGATAGACCTGCTATTTGCATGGGCGTTCGCAGGACAGTTGAATGCCAATGATCATTGTTTCACTTTTAGAAGGAGCTTGCACATGCAAGGCAGAAAGTTAAGAACATGTTTGTTTCAATAGAGATTTATAAACGTAGATTCATGACACTGTGTTTATCCTTCGTACCAATAGTGCTATAATGCGAATAAATTTGTTAAAATCTCCAAAAGTAGTAGTTAAAAATAGGTGTCGTTTTCCAGGTAGAGAGCAAGTGCCCCTCTTGCCTTTATGTGCGGGCGCCCATGTTTGTGAGCCACAGGTTTTAACTTTCCCACCATGGACGAATGGCATACGGTTTAGCCCACTGTTTGTTTCTCATACATTCTGAAGCTCCCGCCGGCGATAGTAGTAGTAGCAGCACTTTCTATCTACCAGTGACTTTTCTCTGTCAGATAACACATGTCTGTACAATATATAGTAGGCTTAGGGTAAAAAATTCCCCGTAGCGGTTAGGTTGTTTGAACACCCCAGCCTTTCCTGGATCCAAACTTTTTAAAGTCTTCTTTGCACACACTAATTTCACAGTGGACCGTAGTGATATAATTTGACCCCTCGGTAATTTTTCTTACGTAGAAGCCAGCCGGTAATTATCTTTGATACCACAAAGTGTCATTACACTGAAACTGCAGCAAGGCAACAAATCTCATGCGGAATGGTCACATTACTAATAGACCTAATGTCTGGATTTCATTAATATCGCCATTGTTTATTACATATATTATAATTATTATAGGCTACGTTATATAGTAGCGTAGGTCTTAAAATGTTTAAATAGGCCATGAAAAGAATTGAAGAGTTGTTATTTAAATCCGCAGACAACAATGTGATTAATGCAACAACAGCTGAATGAGATCAGCTGTCTCAGGTGTCCAATTGGTTTGGTTATACCACACGTAGGGCCTATATAAAAATAAATAAATAATCTTTTTCTTTAATGAAGCGCCTGCAAGACGCACTGCGCTTTACATTTACAAGTTATGCAGTAATCTTAATTAAAACTTAGCTACTAACAGAACAGACAGCTTTGTAATTACACGGCGCTAACAGCAGCCTACAAAGCATATCCGCCCAACGGAGGCTCGCACTCGCTACCTCTCGCACTCTACGCCAGCGTGTTATCCACTGCGATACCGGGGCGCCCCCATTATTACACTGTTGTAGCGTGTAAGTACATGTAAGCAATTAGGAGCACATTAACAATCTAATAACCAGAGCACGCAATTCACATCAGAAGTCAGAGGAGATTGCGTATTGCAGAGAATGATCATCTGAGTTAGTCTGGAGATACAGAAGATTGATTGATTAATTGATTATTGACTCATTCATTCATTCATTCGTTCATTCATTCGTTCATTCATTGACTCATTGGATACTATTTGTAATTATTAAACGCTCGCATTTACTCATTCTGATTGATCTGCATTCAGTGATGGACATTTGTGTCATTACTCGTCATCGCTTTGTGGGGCGCGTTGAAGCAGAGACATGCTCGGTGCCTCGGATCCAACTCAAGCCTCCGCGTAGGAACCCTGAGCAAGTCCTTCACTCGCAATTGCTCATACGCTGTAGTCGGAAGCGCCTTTGAGTAGGAATCTACAAGGGACGCTAATACAAGTGATCATAATTTATACCTCTGTCCCTGTCTCTCTAACTATTATCTTCCATGTCCATCAACAACTTCATCTACTGTTTTCTGTATACCCCACTTTCTAGAATTAGGCTTCTCGCTCTATATCTTCCTCCCTGATCCTATGATCTATGTAGGAGAAAGATACGTATTAAGTATCTTTTTGCTCTGTAAATGTTTTCACACGTTTCAAAAATATGCATGCATAAAATGTCAAATTTCAGATGAGAAAAGTGATCTTACTTTGTGTTTGCATGCTGCTGGTTAGCCAGTTAGCTTCTGGTAAGACAATTTCTTCATGAATTTTATATATGACTAAAGCATCTAAATATTTAAACTCGGTAACATTTATGATGCCTGCGCAGTCTTAAATGGTTGCAATATAGCTGCTATTTTATATGGTGCCTTTCCATAGCACTCGCGACCTTATTACACAGGACACGTTTTCATACTTTTTCTTGCATCTCTCATCCAATTTGTTTTCTTCCATCATTTCAAGTAGCAAAAATGAGTTTTAACAGCAATTCAAACTATGCATGCATAAACTGTCAAATTTCAGATGAGAAAAGTAATCTCACTTTGTGTTTGCATGCTGCTGGTTAGCCAGTTAGCTTCTGGTAAGACAATTTCTTCATGAATTTTACATATGACTAAAGCATCTAAATATTTAACGACTTTGATAAACTCAGTGACAGTTATGATGGCTGCGAAGTTTTAGATGGTTGCAATGTAGCTGCTATTTTATACGGCGCCTTTCCATGGCACTCCCGACCTTATTACACAGGACGGTAGTAGAATAGTTTTGTAATTTAACCGATTGCGAAATTATGGCATAAAGTGCTATAATGGTTTTTTCGCTTCCATTTTGAATTGTGGAGATTCTCAATCTGAGACTATACCGTCTTCCTACGTATGACATTAATAACGACAAGTGTTTCTGGTCGATATCACCAGAAAAGGCGTTCCAATACCTTTTACGGCAGTTCAAATTTTTAACAGGTTATTCCTCTTATGATTTCCGGCACATTTCGTGTTCCGTCACTTTTTCTATAGTATAAAAGCATTGGTAACGACATGATTAGTTGATAACGACAGTATCAGAAATGAACAGGCAGTTGTAATGATCAACTTCTCTCCTGTACGTGTGAGACCTCGATGCACTTGCCTCGGCTTACATCTTCCAAACCAGCAGTGGGGGCCCGGTCGCCACATTAGGCCTATGGCTTGGAGATCAGTCTGAACCCTTCCATAATTATAGCAGTCGCATTATTTCGGGTTACGCTGCAGTTCCAGACAGTGAGTTTGCAGAGGCAAACACGAATTTGGTTCATATCTAACCTTTAAAAATTATTTCTCTTACACCAACCAATAAATAATCCGATTCATATTGTTGTAAAAATAGGCCCCTGCAGTTTGCTTTAATTAATTGTCCGTGTCCCTGTCTGCCTGTGTATCGTTGAAACTTAGCCGTCTACTTAATTTATGCATAGGCGTGGCTAAGCGTCAACATGCCGTCTACTTAATCTATGCAAGGCGTGGTTAAGCGTCTACTTAATTTATGCAAGGCGTGGCTAAGCGTCTACTTAATTTATGCAAGGCGTGGCTAAGCGTCTACCTGGGCCTGACAGGCGTCCACATAATATATGCAGGGCGTGGTCCAGCGTCTACTTAATTTATGCAGGGCGTGGTCCAGCGTCTACTTAATTTATGCATGGGCGTGGCCTGGCGCATGCGTATATATACGGGTGCGAGCGCAAACACGACAGTCATCGACCGAAATACAGTCAGCGAAATACAGTCAGGTCAGAGAAGCAGTCGTCGAACGGAAGGATCAGCCGACGCGGTCGCCGTGAGATAGAAGGGAGCTGCGACAGCCGAGTGTTACAGGTTCGAGGCGCAGTGCAGCTACGAGTCGTACGGGAGAAAACGCTTCGAAGAGCGCTACGGTGAATCTACGACGTCTGCAATCCGACGCTGTCGACGACGAAAGGTTCGTAAGCCTTTGCTGTCCGACGCTGGTGGCTGGGGTTCGATTCTTGACCCACAGTCGTGCTCTTCTGCAATCCGACGCGGCTGACGGCGGAAAGTCTGGGGACTTTCGTGAATCTACGACGACTACGATCCGACGCTGTCGACGACGGAAAGGTTCGTAAGCCTTTGCTGTCCGACGCTGGTGGCTGGGGTTCGATTCTTGACCCACAGTCGAGCTCTTCTGGAATTCGACGCTGACGACGACGGAGAGTCTGGTGATTCTCGCTACGCAACGACGACGCCATTCGACTCCGGATCTGCCAACGTTTCCGACCGGGTGAGCGCAGTGGTTCAGTTTTATCGCTACGCAACGACGACGTCGACTCTGGTTCGAAACCCGACCCGTTTCACCGACTTCGACGTGCGCTGGCGAAGCAGCGGTCCTCTACTCGACGACGATTCAGCATTCTGCGTCGGCAATTGCTGTGGACAGTGGTGCATTAGTTTCCAGACAGTGGCGCTACGCGAATTGCTCCGAACTAGCTCCGAACTTGCTCCGAACTTGCTCCGAACTCTGGCGCTATAGAAGTTGGCTGAGGACTGCTTAACGAGGGTTTTCTTGAAGTCGAATAAAAGTGTTTCAAGCCTGACTGGCTAGTCGTCAATCCCCAGTTGACGCCGGACTACACGACGGACGGACATCGCCTTAACGACTAGGGTCTGGAGCTCGGTTCCTGGTGGTCTTTTGCCCAGCCCTAGTGGGTCGAGATCCGTTACAAACTGGTACCGTGAAGTGGAGTGATTGGATTTCGTCGGACTTCTACAAAGCTGGTCCCAGCTACGAACTGATTGCAGCCTGTGGAGCGAAATTCAGCGACAATGTGGAACACTGCAGAGATGGACGGAAACGCTGATGACCGCCCGATGACTTCGACGCCAGCAGTGGGACGAAGGACGGACCTCTTGGTCGACTACGAGGTCGAGTCCAGCCGCTTCCTGGAGAGAATCGACTTCGACGACGTACCGAAGAAGGATCGCAGAAGTCTGCTGATTTCTGAGAGAGACTCGACCGCCGTGGAATCGAAAGTCTTGGACAGGGTAAGCGCTTTGGAGACGAAAGTCTTGGACAACGTCAGTCGCTTGGTCAGCGAACGGAAGATGACCATGAAACCAGCAAAATTCGATGGGACTGGGTCTCTCGAATCGTTCTTGGCACAATTCGACGTCTGCGCACGCCACAATAGATGGACGGCAATCGACAAAGTCGACTTCCTCCGTGTTTCCTTGGAAAAGGCAGCAACGCAGCTGTTGTGGGACTTTGGAGCGCGAACGGAGGTGACGTATGAAGAATTGGTCGAGAGACTTCGTCAACGATACGGCGCGGAAGGTCAAGCTGAGACTTTTCGTGCGCAACTCTACTATCGTCGACAGAGGGCGGATGAAAGTCTGGGAGATCTGCTGCACGACATCCGGAGACTTGTTGTTCTCGCCTATCCAGTGCCGTCGAACGAGACGACCGAGATCGTTGCTAAGGACGCCTTCCTTGAAGCCATCCGTGACCGGGAGCTGTCTCTAAAGGTGAGAGAACGGGAACCGAAGACGATCGACGAGGCGTACCGAACAGCTCTACGCTTGTCGGCGTATCAACAGACCGCAGACCTGGAGGATCGTCGCAGACCTGCGAATCGAGTAAGAGGAACTCAGGATGGCGACGCCGGAGGACAGCTTCAGTCCCAGCTGGACAGTTTCTTTGCTGCACAGCGAAAGTGGCAGCAAGACATGGAAGGAAAGATCTGCCGACAGCTGGAGGAACTCAGAAGCTCGAGCAGGACGAACTTCGACGCCGCGCCGATGGTTCCGCCGACCATTCCGTCTCAAGGTAACGCTTCGTGGAATCCGGGACGTGGGTCGACCTGCTTCAAATGTGGGTCCCCAGGGCACTACGCACGCCAGTGCCGACAACGGCGACAGTTCTCCGACCGTCGGAACGACGACGCACGCGATTCGGGCCAGCCGACGACCGAGCAAGAGACCGTCACCAACCATACAACGAGAGACAGAGCAACTGGCGTGACGAACAACGCGATCTACATCCATGGAGTGATCAACGGACGGCAAAGAACGTTCCTCGTGGACACTGGTTCGGAGGTAAGCCTGGTTCCCTCGTCTGATGTTGATGGGTTGTTGCTTCAGCCTAGCACTCGCATTCTCTTGGCTGCTAACGGAACACGGATAAGGGTTTTGGGTCAGGTTGATGTCCCAATAAGGATTTCCAGAGATTTTTCCATTGAGACTAATTTTCTCGTTTCTGACCAGATTGGGGAACCGATGCTGGGAATGGATTGGTTGAGGCAACACCGCTGTCGACTTGGGTTTGGTCAGGGTGCACTCTTTGTTGGTAGACGCCGCATTCCTTTGGTTAAGGGCAATGGTTCACTTTGGTGTCGCAGGGTTATTGTTGCTGAGGAGACAACTGTTCTTCCTCGTTCACAGTGCGATATTCCTTGTAAAACGCAATACCGTGATTTGACGACCACAGCTGAAGCGTGGATGACTGAATCTAAAGAAATTCGGCCGGGATTGCATGTAGCTAGAGTTGTGCTGAATGATGATGATGATAAAATGTGCATTCGTGTGGTGAATTTGAATGAACAGCCTGCGATTTTAACTACTGACTTGATGTTGGGCGATTTGCACCCCGTAAATATTGAAGTAATGGAAGGCAGTGATAGACAGACGGGTCCGGAAGCACAGTTAGTGGAAAAATTGATGGAAGATGTCTCCGAGGATGTTTCGGCTGAGGTGAAAGAACGTCTGAAGAATTTGTTGGTCGAGTACGGAAGCATTTTCTCGACCACTGACCATGATTTGGGAAGGACCATGATTACTCAGCATAGGATTGATACTGGGGACTCCCATCCGGTGAGACAACCGTTGAGGAGGCAACCGCTTCCTTATCAGGCTACCATTGATGCGCAACTGGAACAAATGTTGGTAACTGGAGTTGTGGAACCGGCGGTGAGTGAATGGGCAGCGAATGTGGTCCTCGCCAAGAAGAAAGACGGGTCCTTGAGATTCTGTATTGATTATCGCCGATTGAATGATTTGACGCGTAAGGATTCTTATCCTCTTCCCAGAATCGACGCATGTTTAGATGCTTTAACGGGGGCCCGGTGGTTCAGTACTCTTGACCTGCGCAGCGGGTACCATCAGGTCGCGATGGACCCGGGTGATGCCGATAAGACAGCTTTCGTCACTCGGCGAGGAATCTTTCGTTGGAAGGTCATGCCGTTCGGGCTATGCAACGCTCCGGCCACCTTTCAGCGTCTAATGGACATAGTTTTGTCCGGGTTGAATTTTGAACTGTGCCTGGTGTACTTGGATGATGTAATAATCTTCAGTAGTACCGCGGACCAGCATTTGGGTCGATTGGGTCAAGTCTTTCAAAGACTTAAAGAAGCAAATCTGAAATTAAAGCCAAGCAAATGTCATCTTTTCAGACGCACGGTATCTTTTCTTGGACACATAGTGACAGCAGACGGGATATCTGTTGACCCGTCTAAGGTGCAGGCGGTGACCGAGTGGCCGACACCCAGATGCTTGAAGGAAGTGCGAGCATTCCTTGGTCTCTGCTCGTATTACCGTAAGTTCGTTCGAGGATTCTCGGTGGTCGCAGCTCCTCTGTTTGCGTTGACCAAAAAGGATCAGCCGTTTATATGGGTCGACGAATGCCAGGATGCTTTCGACCGCTTGAAGGTGGCGTTGACTGTAGCTCCCGTACTGAGTCTACCGGTGGATGATGCCGCTTACACTCTTGACTGTGACGCATCGGATCTGGGAATCGGCGGAGTGTTGTCTCAAAGCATTAACGGAGAGGAGCGAGTAATTGCTTATGGCAGTCGGTTGTTTTCTGCAGCCGAGCGCAACTACTGTGTAACCAGAAAAGAATTGCTGGCAGTAGTGCACTTCACTCAGGTTTATCGTCAGTATTTGTTGGGGAGTCATTTCACCATCCGGACAGATCATGCAGCGTTGAGATGGTTACAGCGTACGCCTGAGCCTATCGGTCAACAAGGACGCTGGTTGGAAAAGCTGTCGGAATTCGACTTTGACATCCTGCATCGGCCGGGACGCAGACATGGAAACGTTGATGCGCTGTCGCGGAAGCCGTGTCGCCAGTGTCACTGGGAAGAGTTCGATGCGATGGACCACTTCGTCCGAGAAGTGACGGAAGTTCCGAACGGAAGTGACAGCACCAGCGACATCGTGAAGGCACAGAAGGAGGATTCGGTACTGAGTCTAATCCGAGTCTGGCTAAACGAAGGGATGCCGAGTCTACAAGAAATCTTACTGGAGGAGGAAGCCGTTAAAGTCTACTGGCACCAGCGAGATTCGCTGTACTTGAAGGAGGATGTGATCTGCCGCCGAACACCGGACGAGTTGGAGCAGGTGCTAGTGCCAAAGAACCTGAAGGAAGACTACCTGAGGTTAGCACATACTGGCGTGACCGGAGGACATCTGGGTGTCCGACGAACAAGATGGCAGGTTCGCCGACGGGCCTACTGGGTCGGATGGTCCGGGGACGTAAAAAGATTCTGCCGGCACTGCGAGAGATGTTGCCAGTACCATAGGGGCGCTCTACAAAGACAGGGTCCTCTTCAAACCCTGCACTGTGGGGAGCCATGGGAAAGGGTGAGCGTGGATGTTACTGGTCCTCACCCCAGGAGCAAGAGAGGCAACATATACATCCTAACCATGATGGACAACTTTACGAAATTTGTCGAAGCCGCCCCCATGGCAAATCAGGAGGCGACCACAGTGGCGAAAGCACTGGTGGAAACGATTGTCGTTCGCTACGGGGCGCCACTCCAGATTCTGACGGATCGTGGGACGAACTTCGAAGGACGGGTGTTCCAGGAAATGTGTCGCCTCTTGGAAGTGGACAAAGTAAGGACGTCCAGCTATCGGCCACAGTGCAACGGAATGATCGAACGATTCCACCGCACGCTCAATTCGATGCTGGGAAAGGTGGTGAGCGAGAACCAGCGGGACTGGGACGATCATCTTCCGTATGTAACGGCTGCGTACCGCGCCTCCGTTCACGATGTGACCGGCTTCTCGCCGAACTACCTCGTCTTCGGGAGAGAGAGCCGAGCGCCGCTGGACATCGTTTACGGTCCACCCGAGGAACCAGACGGGAACGGGCAGACGTATTCGACCTACGCTGCGGAATTGCTGGAAAAGTTTGAAAAAGCGTATCGCGCTGCACGCCAAGGTCTCAGAAAGGGCGCTGAGCGACGCAAGCACAGCTACGACCTGCGTGTACGACCAGCGAAATTTGAAGCCGGAGACTGGGTTTACTACTTCAGTCCACGGAAATTTGTGGGACGTAGTCCGAAGTTCCAGCGTAATTTCACTGGTCCGTGGATGATTGTGCGGGCGTGTGGTCCGGTCAACTATCTTCTCCAAAAGTCGCCGAAGGCTAAACCCTTCGTGGCGCACGTAGACAAGCTTCGCCACTGTTATGGAAGGACGAAGGGAGAATGGACTGAGGCGACCGAAAAAGTGACCGGAGGGTCGCTCCAAAAAGTGACCGGGAGCGCCACGGCTTCTACCAGTCGACGGCCACACCGCCGTGGGGACGGAACGCGCGAAACGGATGCGCACGACCAGGATTTGGACGGAGTGGCGACCTCTACAGGTCGACCACGACGCAACGCTGGCCGTCCTGTCCGCTTTCAGTGAACGCGGCTGAAAGCAAATTAGTTAAATAATTGTGGAGTCGTGCCTGACTCCGAGCTTATTTTTTTGATTAGGCGTAATTGCCGGCTGTATAGTTAGCTATTCAATTGTTTGTACTTATGCTATGTCGTTTTGAAAAAAAAGAAAAAAAAAAAAAGAAAGAAGGGGGGTGTGAACAAAACAGTTCACACCGTACCCGAAATGAAAAAAAAATAGAGAAATAAGCCTGAAAAAAAGAAAAAGAAAAAGAAAAACAGGCAGAGACATGAAAAACAGGCGAGGAGAAAAAAAAAATAAAAGGGGGTTGTGACCGAGACGGCACTTCGCACCCGTAAGAAAAGAGCCGAACAAAAAGGGGGATGTGCGCGAAAAGCACTTCGCACCCGATTCAGCTTGGCTATTTATGATGTCTTTAATTACGATACCGTGTGGCAGTTATTTCTGTGGCAAGCTGATGTACAGCATTTTGCTAATTGGAAAACGTGTTAGATTTTCTTTTGGGACAGATACTCTTGCATTTGCTGTATAGTTGGACAATTAATGTTTTACTCCGATTGTCGGGTAGATTTTCTGTTAGTGCTCCAAGGTGGGCCTTGGATTGTTTCTGGGGGAGGCGTGTTGTAAAAATAGGCCCCTGCAGTTTGCTTTAATTAATTGTCCGTGTCCCTGTCTGCCTGTGTATCGTTGAAACTTAGCCGTCTACTTAATTTATGCATAGGCGTGGCTAAGCGTCAACCTGCCGTCTACTTAATCTATGCAAGGCGTGGTTAAGCGTCTACTTAATTTATGCAAGGCGTGGCTAAGCGTCTACTTAATTTATGCAAGGCGTGGCTAAGCGTCTACCTGGGCCTGACAGGCGTCCACATAATATATGCAGGGCGTGGTCCAGCGTCTACTTAATTTATGCAGGGCGTGGTCCAGCGTCTACTTAATTTATGCATGGGCGTGGCCTGGCGCATGCGTATATATACGGGTGCGAGCGCAAACACGACAGTCATCGACCGAAATACAGTCAGCGAAATACAGTCAGGTCAGAGAAGCAGTCGTCGAACGGAAGGATCAGCCGACGCGGTCGCCGTGAGATAGAAGGGAGCTGCGACAGCCGAGTGTTACAGGTTCGAGGCGCAGTGCAGCTACGAGTCGTACGGGAGAAAACGCTTCGAAGAGCGCTACGGTGAATCTACGACGTCTGCAATCCGACGCTGTCGACGACGAAAGGTTCGTAAGCCTTTGCTGTCCGACGCTGGTGGCTGGGGTTCGATTCTTGACCCACAGTCGTGCTCTTCTGCAATCCGACGCGGCTGACGGCGGAAAGTCTGGGGACTTTCGTGAATCTACGACGACTACGATCCGACGCTGTCGACGACGGAAAGGTTCGTAAGCCTTTGCTGTCCGACGCTGGTGGCTGGGGTTCGATTCTTGACCCACAGTCGAGCTCTTCTGGAATTCGACGCTGACGACGACGGAGAGTCTGGTGATTCTCGCTACGCAACGACGACGCCATTCGACTCCGGATCTGCCAACGTTTCCGACCGGGTGAGCGCAGTGGTTCAGTTTTATCGCTACGCAACGACGACGTCGACTCTGGTTCGAAACCCGACCCGTTTCACCGACTTCGACGTGCGCTGGCGAAGCAGCGGTCCTCTACTCGACGACGATTCAGCATTCTGCGTCGGCAATTGCTGTGGACAGTGGTGCATTAGTTTCCAGACAGTGGCGCTACGCGAATTGCTCCGAACTAGCTCCGAACTTGCTCCGAACTTGCTCCGAACTCTGGCGCTATAGAAGTTGGCTGAGGACTGCTTAACGAGGGTTTTCTTGAAGTCGAATAAAAGTGTTTCAAGCCTGACTGGCTAGTCGTCAATCCCCAGTTGACGCCGGACTACACGACGGACGGACATCGCCTTAACGACTAGGGTCTGGAGCTCGGTTCCTGGTGGTCTTTTGCCCAGCCCTAGTGGGTCGAGATCCGTTACAATATTAATGCGTTGGTCCTTTTAGATCTAGGCCAGGGGTCTCAAACTCAAGTCAGCATGTGGGCCGCATTTGGAAATTTTTAATGACTCGCGGGCCGCAACATAAAAATATTCTCGTGCACGTGAAACTATAGAATTAGTTATGTGTCATTGCAGCATACAATACTGTAATGATGATATGACCCTGTAAAATTCACACAATATTATATTATAAGTGTAACTATAGTGGTACTGCAAAAAAAATTTGAAAAAACATTTTATCACAATTATCGAAAAATGCATGGGCTCTATAATTGAAGAAATTATGCTGTAATCAAAATTTGAAATGACTCTAATTTTTTAAGTATCCTAAGCAATGTTCAGAGTAATTCAACTCGATTTTAGTTACGCCAAGAGACTGAGTGTTCTTAAGTGTTCTGAATGTTCTAACTCCTCCAAACCAAAGTCACCAAAATTATAGGAATAAACATAGGGCCTATCTGTTAGTGTCATTGTTCAAAACCAAGCAAAAGGAAGTTAATTTGCAAAAATAAACACACGCGGAAGTGACATTTTTCAACTTCCCATCATCTGGGGAGATACAATTATTACGGAGATAGGCCTACTCTATTTTGCGACACCGGCATAAAACTTCGCTGTAGCATACTTCTGCTTCGGCGTCGCATCACACTGAAGGTCCACTAAATCCATCTGCATATAATATTATGCCTATATGATATATCTGTTGTTGTGGACTCAATGTCCACAGCAAAAGGAGTAGAAAGCAGTTTAAACATTGGTTCAAATCGTAAAGGAACTGCAAAATTCTTTTAAACCGATTTCTAATTTTTAAAAATCAAAGACCAGGAGGCTGTTCGCGGGCCGCATTAATCGGGTTCGCGGGCCGCATGCGGCCCGCGGGCCGCGTGTTTGAGACCCCTGATCTAGGCTATACCCAGGTTGATGACAACTGAAAAGGCGCGTTGTACGATTTTGCCGTTTTCTCAATTATAAAGTTATACTCATAAGGAGCTAATTTTGCTATAATATATTTTACACGTAGGCCTACCTCATATTGGAGGTACTCTATACCCGTGACCTATTACCAACGTTGCCTTCATCACTACTGCAGGAATTATTAATAGCGTTTCTACTATTACTACTACTGCTGCTGCTGCTGCTGCTACTACTACTACTACTACTGCTGCTGCTACTACTACTACTACTACCACTACTACTACTACTACTACTACTACTACTACTACTACTACTACTACTACTACTACTACTACTACTGCTACTACTACTACTACTACTACAACTACTACTACTGCTACTGCTGAAACAAATTATACTACTACTATTACTACAAAACTATTACTATTACTACTACCATTACTATGATTACTACCAGTGGCGTAGCTAGCTTTTCATGGGCCCGTGTGCAGAGGTCCCGCAAGGGCCCCTGTTTGGCCTTGTAGGGCTGGTATCTTTGTTCTTGCCATCAAGATCACCAAAACTAATCAATGGCATTTGTCTAGGCCTAGCACATGCAATACAACTCACTCACATAATAAGCTTAAATGCCACACGAATGAGACAGATTGATTCAAGTGCTATAACTCCATTGATTTCTCAGTCGAATTTAAAATCTTTCATGTTGAAGATTAATCAATTTATTATTAGTTGGGCCACAAGTACATGTAGGTCTGCTTAAAGCAATGTCATAGCATCAATGAGTTTTCTTTCTAGCATTTGTTCATAAAACATGTAGGCCCTAAATCAGCTATCAATTCTCGTCCATGATTTGCAATTTGCACACCAAACCACAAAATCATCAATTGTTCATAGCACCTAAAATTAAGTTTAGAAATATTCCGTGCAATATGGGCAAATACGTGACACTCTGATCCACACGCGCTCAATTTGGTTCCCCCTGATTTTGGGGTGAGAGCTGAGAGGAGTTGAGAACAGTACGGGAATTGCAGAAAAATAACTGGGGCTCAAACTATGTTCTACGTGGAGCTGGGTTATGAAAATGTGAAAGGAAGACTTAACCATTTGACCCTAAGAAATGCTAGCGAGGGTTGAATCACCTCAAACTCCCGGCAATAATTGTCACTCTGGTTGAAGGAGATGTCAGGTCAATACCGTTATCATTTACAGCAAACAACCGGAATACACGAGCATGCCTATGATAAGTAAGCTTGTATAATACCATAATTTTATTATTATGAGGTTTCTGCTGCACACCGTTTAGTCCAATTACAATACACGAAAGTGACAGATAGATGGACGTATAATTATCACACCTATCCTAGATAGTAGGCCTACAGGCACTCGATCCCTATGTGAATTCCTAATTAGGTTAGATTAATAATTCAGCAATCTTTGTGGGCCCCTGGAGGTCATGGGCCCGTGTGCTTTGCACACATTGCACACATGGTAGCTACGCCACTGATTACTACAACTACTACTTCCACTGCTACAGCTACTACTACTACAGCAACATTTCTCGTTATTTTTTTTATTATTACAGTCGATATCTCTTCTGTTAGTTTTGTATGATTATCTTACTATTATTGGTGTTGTTCACGAACTATGCCGCTGACCAGCGCTTACAGAATAATTTATTTGCTAGGCAAAGCCGTTCACAATGATGACGTCGCTGATGAAGGTCACGATATCAAAAGATCCAATGAAAACTTTCCGGTCGCTAGTGAAGTCGAAACCGAAAAGCGCAAACCTAGATGTGGGAGTGGTTTCTCCGAAAAGATGTGCCGAGATTGATGGTCTATCTCCAGCTGAGATGGCTAAGTATGAGAGTTCTTTTTAAATGGCGGCTTTGCTAACAATAATTTGCATTGCTTCATCACTTTGCGTTATAATAAACAGGGCCGGGTTAAGGCATATTCGACATGTTCGGCCGAACAGGGCCCCACACTTTAGGGGGCCCACACACATATATAACTATTTTTCATCACTGTCAATCATAATAGTAAAAATGAGTAAAATATCTCGGAACAAATTTCCAAATTATTTGAAAACTACTGATTTCAGCATAATATATACTTACAACTTCTGACCATGCGTGGGGGCCCTTATTGGAGTTTCTAATTCCAAGCAGACTTATCTTAAAATTGCCCAGAAATTCCAGCAAGGGCTATCAGTTTTAACTACTTAGATCCAGTGCCGGCGCTAGCACCCCCCGTACCCGCCGGCCGGGGGGGCCCCGAGTTTGAAAGGGGCCCCAAAATTTAGCCGGTCATTATGCCTATTCGTGACTGTACAGATCCGGTCTGGTGCATGCCTCAACTAACCATAATATGGCACTGCCATAGCAGACCTAATGCAAATATCATACTGATTTTCAGCGTAAGTATAAAGCCATAGAGTTTGAAAGGGGCCCCCAAATTTAGCTGGTCATTATGCCTATTTGTGACTATGTACAGATCCGGTCTGATGCATGCCTCAACTAGCCACATGGCACTGCCATAGAAGACCTAATGCAAATATCATACTGATTTTGGGCGTAAGTATAAAGCCTTAAACTAACTCAGGCAATTTCATCCACTTTCTCAAACACAACGGTTATAAATTGTAACTTATTCTAATTGCTAATTGGATGAGGCCTCAAAAATAAAACCTGCGTGAGGCCCAAACATTAAAGCCTGTGTAGGGTCCCAGATGTCTTGATCTCAAGTTTGCAAGGGGCCTCAAATGTAGCTGGTAATTATACGTTACATGACTGTCTATTCATGAAACCACGCGCCGAATTATGTTTTAACGCAAAGCATAGTCTACAAAATAATATTACGCAAACCAATAGAGCAGTGCTGTCCAACCTTTTTGGTACCACGGGCCGCAAAAGCAAGATTCTGGAAGCCGAGGGCCGCAATAGTAAACTCAGAAGCTGTGGCTAAAAATTAATATTTTATTGATGATACATGTATATTATACTAACATTGAAATGAGTATTGAAATTTAATATGGAATTATTATAATCTATCCATCAATCTAGCTATCGATAGGCCCTATATTAAATTTAATACCCCCGGTTCAAGATAACTATTCAGAGTAGCTCCCGACCCAGGAATGACAGAAGAGGAAATTTTGAGCAATTTATAGAAAGTGTTCGACAAGTCCCACTGGAATAATAATAATAAAGAATAATAGCACGTGGACTACACAGACCACGATTGTCATGCTTCACAATGGTTTAGCACCAAAATGAGCAAGATGCACTCGGTTTCGTCGCCAAGACAGTTTTGCCAGCTCTTCATTACGTCACCCAGTCAATTTTTTTTGCTAGATCCACTTTACGACTGGAGCGAATTTCCATCCTCCTGCTCTGGCCTTCATAAAAAATTGTCGAAGCCAGAGTCTCGGTCTAAAGAGCTAGCAGACATAGTCGTCAAACCAGAAAGAGCAAAAACATTGCCATCCGTCTGCCCTAGGTTTCTTATTATCAATTGTTCCTTTCAAATCTTTAGAACTAGAACTAGATTATCTCTCGAAGGAATGATCGTAGATTTGCAGTCACTGGCAGTCGTGCAGGAACTATAGCTTACACATCTCAGGGACTTACTAGAAGTGAACAGTTTGATAGGGTTTGCGAGGTCCGTATAGTTGAGTACAGTAATAAGAGTTGTTAAAACCAGAAGTCGTGTGTCAATCTCTATAGATAGACTACGGGTACCTAACCACAGAAAAAGAAAGAAGAGAGTTAGTTTTCGGATTGGCCTTCTACAGTTCTACTGATTACCTGGTACCATTCGAAATCGGCAACTGTCACTAAATCAATAAAAAGAAATAAACGCTCAAGTCGACCAGTGACTTTATCCTTCATTTCATTTTACACAAGGTGCACAAATTTAGTGAGCCTAGGCGGGCCACTTGAAATCACCTCGCGGGCCGCATGCGGCCCGCGGGCCGCACGTTGGACAGCACTGCAATAGAGCATTGTCTTTCAACCAAAAAGGAAACTTGGGGGTGTGGACAGAGGAACGGCCACACAATTTGTGGTTGGGACGGAATCCTTGTATCCCCGATATTTCTGAAATATTTCATAAGTATCATCCACTGACCATCAATAATGATCAATTTTGTTAAGATGACAGCCTATAAATGCTACCATTACAGTTGGCAAATCGGACAGATTTTAACAATGGAGAGGGGACACTCTGAAGTCCTAAACAACGACTAACAGCATTGAAAAATAAACAATTTTTGAAAAGATGACAGCTTAAAATTCAAATTCTACCACTGCAGCATGGAAATTCAAAAAAATTTAACAATTGAAGTCTCACAACATGTCTTTTAGCACTTATATTACGAGAAATTTTGCTGAGATGACAGCTAAAGGCAAGGTATGGGGGCCTCAAGTTTTTTTCTGGGTGGGGCCTCCGGTACCCTAGCGCCGGCACTGCTTAGATCTATATGATTTTAGACACTTAGCACCTCTTACGATCGGAATCCATGTGCCATGCAACGCATTTTATGAAATGGAATCATTATACACTCTTTGCTTTTGCGCGTTAGGTCTACTACTTGCGTAAACTCGAAACTATAGGCCTATATCAGTGTGTGATCAGTGGCGGCGCTACAGAAGGACAAATCAGGGCAAAATGCCCTGGTACAAATCCTTTGCCTTGGTCATTGTCCTGCCACAAGAATGCCAAGAATTTTATTTAGGGCATAAATCGCTTCTGCACAGTTTACTTGTATGAGTGCCCTGACTATGCTCTGGTTAAAAAAGTCTTATTCTAATATTCTTAAACGGTAATAGAATAATAGATGCATACTTTTACACTAGACTGGAATATAAAAAAATGTTCATATTGTAAAAAGTAAGGATCGAATTACTAATAGACGAGTGTTGATTTGTTGAATATAACACGTTTTGTGTCAATTGTGTGTCCTTTTTCAGTGAGTCTGTAAGGATGGGGCCCCACAGTTTTACCGAACAGGCCCCCCACATTTCTTAATCCGGCCCTGATAATATAATAAAAAAATAAAAATATAATAATAATAATAATAATAATAATAATAATAATAATAATTTAAAAAAAAAAAAATAATAATAATAATAATAATAATGACAACAATAATAATAACTTACGTTTAATAAATGATTGATTTTATCGTCAATAATAGTATAGCCTAATAAGTAGGTCTATGAACAACAGTACTGATCATACAAAAAACAACGACGAGTTCTTAATTATTTACAAGTTTGTGTTTGTGATCCGAGTGATTTAACCTCTAAATTAAAACGACGACATCTCTCATAACAACGCTTTCCAAAGACCTGTTGCCATTTAATAGATTCAATTTTTGGAATCGTTATTATTACTTAGGTTGTTTGTGTACACGAATGTTTTGAGTCATAGCTCGATGCGTACGCGTACCTTATATAAGGTACGCGTATCATACGTGCGTACCTTTCAAAGAATAAAATACGCGTACCATACGCGTATTATTTTATTTCTGAGTATTATTATATGTCAGTGTTTTGACGCTTCACCGATATTAAATTACTTGCTTATTGGCACATGCAAACAAAGTGACAGAATTACAGAACTTAGCCGTCAGGGTACTCAGTCAGAGAGCAAGCTCAAGTGAAGCAGAAAGAAATTGGAGTCTGTTTGGATTCATCCAGGGCAAGAAACGTTATAGTCTCAAAGCATCAACGATGGAAAAACTTGTCTACATCCACACCAACACTCGGCTTATGGACAAAATTACTGCTGTTGATTACGAAGAACACTGTTGAATGGGGTGATTGTGGCGAAGCTGGATCATCCTCTGATTCTGACACTGATTTGGAGACTAATTAACTATCCGTGTGGCTGACACTACAGTGACCATGGTGTGACTGTGACTATTGAACATAAGAGTTACTAAAATGCTTGCTTTTTAATCTCTGAACACCTACGCTTATCTCTTAACAACGCAGAGTCACTATTCTATTGCTATACGGTAATTATTGTGCACTGTTCACTTTTGCATTATTGCATACAAAGACACAGAATATCACCAATAAGTTGAGTACTTGACAAGTGACCAAAGTAGTGTTAAGTAGTTTTTTTTTACATTTTAATAAAAACTTCGTGATAGCACCATATGTAATGTTTCATGCCCAAATGCACAATGACTTATAGCATGTGCCACGGTTAAGTGTTGTACCGTACCTTTTACGTACCCTTCAATAAGGTACGTTAAAATACGTACGTACCTTTCAAAAAATAAAATACGTACCATACGTACCCTCGAGCTATGTTTTGAGTAGACCTAGCCTACATC
>CATKHU010000111.1:0-15551 GCA_949752735.1 Lumbricus terrestris
CAATTGGGTGTTCTCATTGTGCATTGACTATCAAATGTAGCGAAAACAAGTGCTTATTTTATTGAAATAATAATAAGAGAAAGACAAAAGAACTGGGTTGGGCACGTGTTAAGAGGAGACTCCCTCCTGAAAGAAATCATAGAAGGGAGAATGGAAGGAAAGAGAGGGAGAGGAAGACCGCGGCAAATGATGCTCGGAGGGATGATGGTCAACGGATACAGCAAACTGAAGGAAAAGGCGCAGCACAGAGAGGAGTGGTGTCATTGGAGGTTGGAACCTGCCGAAGGGCAGAGAACCTAAAGAAGAAGATTTTGTTGAAGTGTGTGGTTTTGTATTGTATGTTAAGCTCCAATTATTATGGTAAAGTGGAACACTATAGGCCCTAACAATGGTATAATTTTTCCTCTCACTTCCATCAGATAGGCTATGTACCAACAATGAGGCTATTACAAGATACTGATAGTCCCATCTCTTTCTGTCTAACAATGTCCACTTGTCCAGGACTTCTAAATTGTATCAGGTAGTTAAAAAGCATCACTTGGAATCGGAGGTGTTCCTGACCCAACTGTCCTGGTCTTACTCGCTGCAGAACTGGTAAGAGAAACGAGAAAGAAGTCTGCCTTAAGACACCGAGGCAGTCGGTTCCAGCTGTAGGGGCATGGGCGGAGTTTATCAGGGGCTAAGCCCGCAGGAAGACCCAGATTCATTTTTTACCTTGTAAATTAATTGTATCTTTTCCCGGGCTTAGCCCCCCCCCAAGAAGGCTTTAGCCCCTCCAAGAGCGGAAATCAAACTCCGCCCATGTGTAGGGGCCCACAATAGCGAAACTCGGAGATATCTATAGAAGTAGGCGTCTAAGTGACTACAGGCCGAGGACTGAAGGGGGAACGACTAGGCCGAGAGAGACTGAAGTAGGCTTAAATGGGCCCTGTAATAGAGTGGAGCAGAGTCAACAGGCAGCGTTCCTGTCCTTGTTTTTTCTGTAAGATCGCTTCTCACGTCTTCTACCCATGTGCTGTATTGTCTCCTTTTACTCCAACACGTCCTTTGCACATCCATGATCCATGAACGCTTTTAGTTGCAATATTTACACGATGAGCAGACTATAGTTCTCCAACCGAGCCATATCCATCTCAGCACCACGCCTTTGGAATGATCTGCCTCCTGAATTCCGATCCTTTTCAGTCCCTTCATCATCATTTCTAATCACACACCACAACCTTCCTCAGGCTCCTCTATCCATCACACCTCGGGCTTTTCATTCGAAACTTAAGACACTCCTTTTCACGATCTCTTACCCTATCTCAACTGATCCTCCACCCTCCAATTCCCGGCCCAGACGACACCCACCTTAGTAGCTGTTCCGCCCCTCTGATCCTATGGTAACTCGACCCGGACCACCACGGACTACTCTCACGGACAACCCTTCTAACACAACGCATTTGAGCCTGATCCTATGGTAACTCGACCCGGACCACCACGGACTATTCTCACGGACAACCCTTCTAACGCAACGCAGCGCTCGTGAATAAGCTGGTGTCCCGCGCTTGGCTTTCGAGTGGCGCTTTAGAAATTTCGAGTTTACGATTACGATTACGAGATTGAGTGCAGATAGATCTGATGACGTTTTTATTCAGCATGGTGCTCAAATATTACATACTCCACATGTCAAGTTTCAAAAAGGCAGTGCAGCAGATTGCAGTCTTCTTCTTCTTCTTCAAGATCCATGGGCTCAAGGGCGGATACAGAAATTTTCGAAGGGGGGGCCAAAGTCCTATGGAACTACTTTTGGGGGGCCACGTCTACTTTTCGAGCAAAATAGCTGGTCAAAAAAGAGAAATTTTTGAAATGGGGGGCCATGGCCGGATTGGCCCCCCCCTGGATCCGCCCTTGCATGGGCTGATAGCCCGTAGGTGTCCACTGTGCACTTGACTACTCTCCTCCATGATCCCCGATCTTTTGCTCGATGTGTTAACGTATGTATGTTCATTCCACACCACTCTTCTATGTCCTGCAGCCATTCCCTGCATGGTCTTCCCTTTCTCCCTGCTCCCTCCATGATTCCTATCATTACGTTCTTTATCTTTCTACCATCATCCATTCTACAGATGTGTCCGAATAGTTGTAATTTCCTTTTGATTATTGTTTCTATTATATCTGATTTGCTGTTGAGTCTTCTTCGCACTTCTACGTTAGTTATTTTCTGCGTCCACTTTATTTGTAGAAATTGTAGTATTCTTCTGTAACAATACATTTCGAACGCTAGTATCCTCCTTGTGTCTTCTTTTTTTAGTGTCCAGGTTTCGCATGCATATAACGCTGTGCTGAATACACATGTTTCTAATGTTCTTTTCTTTGTTGTATGCGGCATTGTTTTGCTCCTCCATATGTTGTTAAATCCGGCTAATATCCCTTTTGCTTTGCTGATTCTTCTTCTAATTTCCTTCGTGCAGTCGTTGTCTGAAGTCAAGAGGCTCCCTAAGTAGCCTATACGAATTCCTTTACATTTTCGATAATTTCTTCTCCAATTTTGATGTTACTTTCTATTTCTCCTTTTCCAAATGCCATTGTTTTTGTCTTTTCTATATTTATTTTCAAGTTTGCCTGTTTTCCTGCTCTGTCCAGTAGTTCTACATTTTGTTGTAGTGTTTCAAAATTTTCCTCCAAGAGATCTACATCATCAGCAAATCTTAAATTGTTAATTGTTTCTCCTTGCACAGATATTCCCGTTCCGTTGTCTTGTATTTCATCCATTACTCGTTCCAGGTATCCAATGAATTCTATAGGTGAGACTGGGTCTCCCTGTTTGGTGCCTATACTGATTTTAAACCATTCACCTAGTTCCCTGTCTATCCTTACTGCTGCCTGTGACTGTTCGCCAGAATTTTGTAGAATTTGTACCAGTTGTTTTCCAACTCCATATGATCGAAGTGTTGCCCATATGATACTCTGTCTGACCGAATCAAATATGCTTTTTGGAAGTCTATGAAGCAGTTGTATATCACTCTGTTGTGTCTTTTCGCTTTTTCTGCTAATAATCTTATCATCAGTATTTGTTGTATGGTACTTCGATCTCTTCTGAATCCTGCTTGTTCATCCGAAAAGTGCTCTTCGAGTTGATCCCTCAATCTGTATGTTAGTATCTTCATCATTACTTTTCCTACATGGCTCATTAGTGCAATTGTTCTGTAATTTTTACATTCCATCAGGTCACCTTTTTTGGTATTACTGTCAAAATAGATTTGGTCCATGCCTCCGGGATTATGCCTTCTCTCCATATTTGATTGCATAATTTGTGTATTTCTTTATGTAGGTCTTCTCCTCCAGCCTCTATCATTTCTCCCGTTATCCCATCATCACCAGGACTTTTCCTCTTCTTTAAATTTTTGATTGCATTTTGTACTTCCTCATACAAGATATCACTTTTTGTGTCATCTACTGCCGGTGGACTGATCATTTCTAACTGCTGTTGTGTTTCATTGTCACCTCCCTGTTCTTTGTATAATTCGCTACAATATTGTGTCCATCGCTGCCTAGACTTTTCCTTATCCATAATTATGTTTCCTTCTTTGTCTTTTATTGCTGTTTGTTTCGGTTCCCACTTTTTACATACTTCCTTCACAAACTTATATGCCTCTCTGGTTTTCTCTTCCATTGTACACTTTGCAATCTGACTGCATTTTTTTCTATCCATTTCTGTTTATCTAGCCTCGCTGCCGTCTTGACCTCATTACACAGTTTTCTATATTGCGCTGTTATTTCCTTCGAACCTTTCATTCTAATTCTTGTTTCTCTTTTTCTTTTAGCTAATTCTATGGTCTCCTCTGATATCCATTTTCTATCTGCCTTTTCCGTTTCCGGTATTGCTTTCTCTGCTGCTTCTAATCATCGATATCTATATTTCGATGCTTCTAATATGATCTTGTCTAAATCACACGATATTTGATTGAATTACATTCCGTTTATTTTAAATTATATGTCGCTTTTTAGGCGATTAGTCCTGTGATTTCGGAAGGTAATAACCGATTGTCTTTGTTCACGTTTTGGTTATCAGGCGAGTGTGGCGACGTTTACGTGTTTGCTCTGTACGCTTGTAACAACTGCACGCCGGAAAATAAAAAAAGGCGGACGTCTATGATGAGATAGAAAGCACTAATAAAAACGAACGTTGTCAGTTTATGACCGGTAATAACCCGATGTAGCTGAATTACTGCGCCCCAATTTCAGTTAGTAGTTAAGTTTAATTAAGATTACTGCATAACTTGTAAATGTAAAGCGCAGTGCGTTTGCAGGCGTTTAATTAAAGAAAAGATTATTATTATTATTATTATTATTATTATTATTAAACGCAGCAGTTAACACATGGATATCTAGCCATGTAACTGTAATGAGAATAGAGGCAACAGATTATTCAAAATTTTGTGGCTTGATAGCTTGGACAAGTGCAGGCAACTAATGGGCTTGTCTTTGCAGCTGAACTTTCATTATTTAAGGGCCCTATTAGAGGTAATGACTAATAAAAAGTAAAAAATTATGCAGCATGAATACTTGCCCTAATGCTCATTTGTGTGGCTCAGTTCCGTTACTACACCTCAACTGGTTCCTCTCTCTTATCTCCATCAACTCGAACTTAAATTCTATCGGGTAATCTCTCCTCATCCTTTATTTCTCTCAAAACCTATTTCTTCTCTTGTGGCCCTGCACACTGGGAGCGCCCCAGAACAGTTCACCTTATCAGAGGCGCTCTACACATGTTTTAATACAATATAATACCTCAAATTCCAATATTGTGGAGTTGGAAGTCAAGGACAGAAGTGATCCAATAAATTGTGAAATGAACAGCTCAGCTGCTGAACATTACATTACCTTTGAAAGGCTGATTGCATTTTGTAGAGGCGCCTTTGTAACGGCGTGTGCTGTGTTAGGGCACCATAGAAATTGTTGTCATTATTATTATTATTAACCGATCCTCACGACACCCCGATACTATAGGGTCATTCCGCCTCAATTCAACAAATGGCTCCAGCTCTTTGCTCTTTGAAAATATGCAAGTGGGTCATTCCGTGCCAGATCAACCAATGCCTCCCACTCTCCGATCCAGATTTTATTGATATTTTCACCAAAAATCAATTATCATCTGGTACGAAGAACTGGAAAGTTTCAAGTGTCCAGAGTGAAAACTGACCGAGTTATGGGGTACTCAAGTTGGTGGGGGTAGCCGAAAATTGAACGCGAATTTGCGTTTGCGAATTTTTCCCCATTTTCAGATGTTAATAACTTTTGATCTAGAGCAGCTAAAGACATTTGGTTTTCAGTTTACAGTTCTGTGCATAGCATGGATTGGCAAGGTCAGTTAATATTTGCTGTCTTTGATATGAGGAATTAATAAGAATTTTTGAAAAGTGTCGAAATATTTCTTGCTGAGCCCATTTTTGTCATGTTTGCAGACACACTACACTGGCAGCATATGCAAGAAAGGAATAATTTTTGTGTGGTTTTATTCAGCGATTAGTGGAGTCTTAATTGTGCAATTTATTTGTGTCTGGGTTGAAAGGAAATGCTGCAGCACTTGGCCAAAAACCCTTCACCATGGTGACAGTGGTCACTTTCAACTGACCAAATGGACTTGTGGATCACCTGGTAAACAAGTCAAACACAACTCATTGGAAAGACTAAACAAAAACCTTTTGACTGATACCAATCTCTTGTTGGTGCTCCTAAGATTAAGTTAAAAAAACAATTTTTTCAAATTACGTGATTTTTAATGCGAATTTGCACAATTAAGACTCCACTAATAGCTGAATAAAACCACACAAAAATTATTCCTTTCTTGCATATGATGCCAGTGTAGTGTGTCTGCAAACATGACAAAAATGGGCTCGGCAAGAAATATTTCGACACTTTTCAAAAATTCTTATTAATTCCTCATATCAAAGACAGCAATTATTAACAGACCTTGCTCTAGATCAAACGTTATTGACGTCTGAAAATGGGGTAAAATTCGCAAATGCAAATTCGTGTTCAATTTTCGGCTACCCCCACCAACTTGAGTACCCCATAACTCGGTCAGTTTTCACTCTGGGCACTTGAAACTTTCCAGTTCTTCATACCAGATGATAATTGATTTTTGGTGAAAATATCAAGAAAATCTGGATCGGAGAGTGGGAAAAAGTTGGAAATTTGGTTGATTTGGCACGGAATGACTGAGTGTATCTGAGTGGTAGTTCTCATGATTTTCAATTACTTACTGTCTACTATGTAAGATGTAAGCTTACGTAATAAATATTGTATTTGAGCCAAATTGAGAGATTGTATTATTTGTCTGTCATTTTTTAAGCATTACGTTTCACTGATGGCTCCTAAGAGAAGGTCACGTGCACAATATTCAACAAAAGGATTCAAATCCTCTTACACTGTCTTTTGTGAAGGACAACGTTGTATAAAGACATTAAGAAATGATGGAAAAGGATGGCAAAGACTATGTCTGTTTAGTCAAGTCTTAGGCGATGCTTTTGCAACCGTAATCTGCATTTGTCTGGGTTATGCTTCCGGTTCCACATCATCAACCTACAGAAGGCTTCTGACCCTGGTCACAGTGCCACTTCAAGCAGCTGGAGTAGACCTGATTAGAGAGTGCTGGCAGAAGTATAATAAAGAATCGCCTGTACTTGCACGATGGAAGGCGCTTAAAGATGATAAGAAATTGGAATGCAAGCAGATAGCCATGGATTATAACCGGGAATTAATTCGCAAGAGGAGGCATCCTTGACGCACTTAATGCAACAATGTGGATTTTTTTGATGCAAACAACGAAGTGCATGGATTTTGTGATGTAAACAACTTCAAATATATGATTCTGTGTTGATAAATTTGGCTAATGAGCGTAGTATGTTTGTATGCAGTTGATTTTTTGTATGTTATAAGGTTTTGACATACGACCCCTATAGGATAGTATAAATTTCTTTATGATAGATCTATTGTAGTTGTTTACACGTGGCCCCAGCTTTTGGCAAACCAACCGCCGCTCGACGGGCGACACTATGCCCCTGCGGTAACACTTTGCACAGGGCGCGGTGGTGTAGTGGTGGCGTCGTTGTCTTGAAGCCAGAAGAAGGTTCGAGGTTCGAATCCACCTCGCCGCGTAAGGACCTTGGGCAAGTCCTTCACTCGCAATTGATCAGCGCTTCGGCGTGAAACTCTGATGCAGTGTCCGCTGTACATTCGGGAGCGCCTCCGAGTAGAGAAAGCTTGAAGGGGCGCTATAACAAGTGCACATACAAGCATACAAACTCGAACCTTAAACTGATCTTCAGCTGATTGAATTGTTTTTGGTGTTGTGCTCTTTGTTGGTGCTGCCCTGCAGTTGAACTTGATGGTTTGGTTAAAATCAAAGGCGGATACAGAAATTTTCGGAGGGGGGCTGCAACATTTTCGGACTTGACAGGGCTTTTGATATCAGTTTAATCCTTTAATTAGAAAAGGGATTAGTTTGCCATGCAGTTTATTACATACTCATTGCTAAAGTGTTAGGCAGCAGTTTGACATTATGACCTTACTGTAATGGCAGTGGATTTGTATTGTCTGATTGTGGTTAAGTTATACTTCCTTTGTGTAATGTTAGAAGCACACAAGTGCAACAATCATTTGCACCTCTCCCAACTATCTTCGTCTTTCATAGCCTGCATCAAAGCAAATACAGATGACTATTCCCTATATAAGCCAATAACTCAAAGCGTAACCAAGCTCAGCAGGGGCAGCTGTTGTAGCGCTGGCAACATTGTGCATATTGGGCAGTTGATGGCAGTCCATGAGCTCTTAGGACGCTCAAGGCGTAGATGGATGAAGAGCAAGAACTCGGGACACGATTGACATGCGACGAAGCCCGTAAGTTACTGCTAATGGTTACACTGATAACAACCATGCAGTCAACCCTCTCGATGTCTAGTAGTGGACGAGGAAGGACAGCCCCTTTTGAACGCCGGTTGAAAATCATCTCACACGACTTGGTTGGATTAAGTTTTAAGTAGCCCAGAGCTGTAAGAGTCTGAGTGGGGCTGTATTATAAAGTAGTCTGCTCTACAGCAATCCATCTGAATTGTTTGTGTCCTGTTTTCAATATATTAGACAAACATATGGGGCTGGGTCACATCCCACCATCTAGTCAGAATATTCTGTAATTGTTATCATGAATTTAATATAGCATCACTTCCAAGAGAAACTCCTCAGAGGTGCTCCCAACCCGACAGCACCAAGCCACAAGTCCACAATCAGAGGGCCTTTGGAATGGGCACCTTCCCACATCAGTTCACTCTGTCTGGTAGTCTTTCGTCATCATACTCTCGTCTCAAAACCTGCCTTTTCTCTCGGGCTGCACACACTGGGAGCGCTTCTGAAAGGCTCTTGCTGCGAGAGGCGTTTTATAAATGGTAAAATACAATACAATGAGTCCTTTCTGGACTAGGTTTTGACCATGTCAACAGGTCAGGAGAAAGATGCTCATGATGCACCCCATCAGATGATTGCATTCAAGATTCAGATGCAAGAAGTGAGTGTTGTGAGAATTGAACCCAGTGGAATGCCAGTGGGGTTACCGTCATCATCGAGTTAGGTCGACCCAGACATTATACAGGAGAAGCAATTATCACATGTGTTCAAAGTGTGCCTAACTTCAATGGCTTTCTAGGTCATCATGCTGCAGTGCGTCAGACACTACAATGCACTCTATCACCACTCTGTCTTGTTCAGTCAAACCAGGAAACCACTTTAGTTACTTTGTGCATCGCCTAGGCATTGACTAGGTCATCTCCTTCTGCATCGTATTTGGATCGACTAGGTTTTGTCTTTCTGCAATGTATCTGGATGGACTAGGTTTTTTGTCTTTCTGCCATTGTATTGTATCTGAATGGACTGTCTTGTCTTTCGGCAATGTATGTGGATGGACTAGGTTTTGTCTTTCTGCATTGTATACTGTATTGTATCTGAATGGACTGTCTTGTCTTTCTGCAATGTATCTGGGTGGACTAGGTTTTGTCTTTCTGCATTGTATACTGTATTGCAGTGGTTCCCAAACCTTTTTGACTGTCGGGCCACTTTCTCTAAATTGGAGGACACGAGGGCCACTTTTTCTTAGTTGAAGGACGTTAAGAGGCCACATGGCTAAAATTTAATTAACTACAGGCGTATAAAATTGTTATAATTGAATCAAAATAGAATGTTTGATGCGATCTATTAACGTCCAAATAAAATAATTTGCAACAGAAAAGAACTGATCAATTTTTACAATATATTTTTCGTAATTCATTGAGGTGCTGCGGGCCATTTTTATAGGCCGGGCGGGCCACTTTTGGCCCGTGGGCCACGGGTTGGGAACCGCTGCTGTATTGTATCTTAATGGACTAGGTCTTGTCTTTCTCCAATGTATCTGAATGGACTAGGTCTTGTCTTTCTGCATTGTATATGGATGGACTAGGCTTTGTCTTTCTGCATTGTATCTGAATGGACTAGGTCTTGTCTTTCTGCATTGTATCTGGATGGACTAGGCTTTGTCTTTCTGCATTGTATCTGAATGGACTGGTCTTGTCTTTCTGCATTGTATCTGGATGGACTAGGTTTTGTCTTTCTGCATTGTATCTGGATGTACTAGGCTTTGTCTTTCTGCATTGTATATGAATGGACTAGGCTTTGTATTTCTGCATCATATTTGGATGGACTAGGTTTTGTCTTTTTGCACTGTATCTGGATGGACTAGGTTTTGTCTTTCTGCATTGTATCTGAATGGACTAGGCTTTGTCTTTCTGCATCATATTTGGATGGACTAGGTTTTGTCTTTCTGCATTGTATCTGGATGGACTAGGCTTTGTCTTTCTGCATTGTATCTGAATGGACTAGGCTTTGTATTTCTGCATCATATTTGGATGGACTAGGTTTTGTCTTTTTGCACTGTATCTGGATGGACTAGGTTTTGTCTTTCTGCATTGTATCTGAATGGACTAGGCTTTGTCTTTCTGCATCATATTTGGATGGACTAGGTTTTGTCTTTCTGCATTGTATCTGGATGGACTAGGCTTTGTCTTTCTGCATCATATTTGGATGGACTAGGTTTTGTCTTTCTGCATTGTATCTGAATGGACTAGGTTTTGTCTTTCTGCATTGTATCTGGATGGACTAGGTTTTGTCTTTCTGCATTGTATCTGGATGGACTAGGTTTTGTCTTTCTGCATTGTATCTGGATGGACTAGGTTTTGTCTTTCTGCATTGCATCTGAATGGACTAGGTCTTGTCTTTCTAACAATGTATCTGAATGGACTAGGTCTTGTCTTTCTGCATTGTATCTTAATGGACAAGGTTTTGTCTTTCTGCATTGTATCTGAATGGACTAGGTTTTGTCTTTCTGCATTGTATCTGGATGGACTAGGTATTTTTTCTGCAATGTATCTGAATGGACTAGGTCTTGTCTTTCTGCATTGTATCTGGATGGACTAGGTTTTGTCTTTCTGCATTGTATCTGAATGGATTAGGTCTTGTCTTTCTGCATTGTATCTGGATGGACTAGGCTTTGTCTTTCTGCATTGTATCTGAATGGACTAGGTCTTGTCTTTCTGCATTGTATCTTAATGGACTAGGTTTTGTCTTTCTGCATTGTATCTGAATGGACTAGGTCTTGTCTTTCTGCATTGTATCTGGGTGGACTAGGCTTTGTCTTTATGCTTTGTATCTGGATGGACTAGGTTTTGTCTTTCTGCATTGTATCTGAATGGACAAGGTTTTGTCTTTCTGCATTGTATCTGAATGGACTAGGTTTTGTCTTTCTGCATTGTATCTGGATGGACTAGGTATTTTTTCTGCAATGTATCTGAATGGACTAGGTCTTGTCTTTCTGCATTGTATCTGGATGGACTAGGCTTTGTCTTTCTGCATTGTATCTGAATGGATTAGGTCTTGTCTTTCTGCATTGTATCTGGATGGACTAGGCTTTGTCTTTCTGCATTGTATCTGGATGGACTAGGTTTTGTCTGTCTGCATTGTATCTGAATGGACTAGGTTTTGTCTTTCTGCATTGTATCTGAATGGACTAGGTCTTGTCTTTTTGCATCGTATCTGGATGGACTAGGTTTTGTCTTTCTGCATTGTATCTGAATGGACTAGGCTTTGTCTTTCTGCATCCTATTTGGATGGACTAGGTTTTGTCTTTCTGCATTGTATCTGGATGGACTAGGTCTTGTCTTTCTGCATTGTATCTGAATGGACTAGGTTTTGTCTTTCTGCATTGTATCTGGATGGACTAGGTTTTGTCTTTCTGCATTGCATCTGAATGGACTAGGTCTTGTCTTTCTGCAATGTATCTGAATGGACTAGGTCTTGTCTTTCTGCATTGTATCTTAATGGACAAGGTTTTGTCTTTCTGCATTGTATCTGAATGGACTAGGTTTTGTCTTTCTGCATTGTATCTGGATGGACTAGGTATTTTTTCTGCAATGTATCTGAATGGACTAGGTCTTGTCTTTCTGCATTGTATCTGGATGGACTAGGCTTTGTCTTTCTGCATCATATTTGGATGGACTAGGTTTTGTCTTTCTGCATTGTATCTGGATGGACTAGGCTTTGTCTTTCTGCATCATATTTGGATGGACTAGGTTTTGTCTTTCTGCATTGTATCTGAATGGACTAGGTTTTGTCTTTCTGCATTGTATCTGGATGGACTAGGTTTTGTCTTTCTGCATTGTATCTGGATGGACTAGGTTTTGTCTTTCTGCATTGTATCTGGATGGACTAGGTTTTGTCTTTCTGCATTGCATCTGAATGGACTAGGTCTTGTCTTTCTAACAATGTATCTGAATGGACTAGGTCTTGTCTTTCTGCATTGTATCTTAATGGACAAGGTTTTGTCTTTCTGCATTGTATCTGAATGGACTAGGTTTTGTCTTTCTGCATTGTATCTGGATGGACTAGGTATTTTTTCTGCAATGTATCTGAATGGACTAGGTCTTGTCTTTCTGCATTGTATCTGGATGGACTAGGTTTTGTCTTTCTGCATTGTATCTGAATGGATTAGGTCTTGTCTTTCTGCATTGTATCTGGATGGACTAGGCTTTGTCTTTCTGCATTGTATCTGAATGGACTAGGTCTTGTCTTTCTGCATTGTATCTTAATGGACTAGGTTTTGTCTTTCTGCATTGTATCTGAATGGACTAGGTCTTGTCTTTCTGCATTGTATCTGGGTGGACTAGGCTTTGTCTTTATGCTTTGTATCTGGATGGACTAGGTTTTGTCTTTCTGCATTGTATCTGAATGGACAAGGTTTTGTCTTTCTGCATTGTATCTGAATGGACTAGGTTTTGTCTTTCTGCATTGTATCTGGATGGACTAGGTATTTTTTATGCAATGTATCTGAATGGACTAGGTCTTGTCTTTCTGCATTGTATCTGGATGGACTAGGCTTTGTCTTTCTGCATTGTATCTGAATGGATTAGGTCTTGTCTTTCTGCATTGTATCTGGATGGACTAGGCTTTGTCTTTCTGCATTGTATCTGGATGGACTAGGTTTTGTCTGTCTGCATTGTATCTGAATGGACTAGGTTTTGTCTTTCTGCATTGTATCTGAATGGACTAGGTCTTGTCTTTTTGCATCGTATCTGGATGGACTAGGTTTTGTCTTTCTGCATTGTATCTGAATGGACTAGGCTTTGTCTTTCTGCATCCTATTTGGATGGACTAGGTTTTGTCTTTCTGCATTGTATCTGGATGGACTAGGTCTTGTCTTTCTGCATTGTATCTGAATGGACTAGGTTTTGTCTTTCTGCATTGTATCTGGATGGACTAGGTTTTGTCTTTCTGCATTGCATCTGAATGGACTAGGTCTTGTCTTTCTGCAATGTATCTGAATGGACTAGGTCTTGTCTTTCTGCATTGTATCTTAATGGACAAGGTTTTGTCTTTCTGCATTGTATCTGAATGGACTAGGTTTTGTCTTTCTGCATTGTATCTGGATGGACTAGGTATTTTTTCTGCAATGTATCTGAATGGACTAGGTCTTGTCTTTCTGCATTGTATCTGGATGGACTAGGTTTTGTCTTTCTGCATTGTATCTGAATGGACTAGGTCTTGTCTTTTTGCATCGTATCTGGATGGACTAGGTTTTGTCTTTCTGCATTGTATCTGAATGGACTAGGTTTTGTCTTTCTGCATTGTATCTGAATGGACTAGGTTTTGTCTTTCTGCATTGTATCTGAATGGACTAGGTCTTGTCTTTTTGCATCGTATCTGGATGGACTAGGTTTTGTCTTTCTGCATTGTATCTGAATGGACTAGGTCTTGTCTTTCTGCATTGTATCTGAATGGACTAGGTCTTGTCTTTTTGCATCGTATCTGGATGGACTAGGTTTTGTCTTTCTGCATTGTATCTGAATGGACTAGGTCTTGTCTTTCTGCATTGTATCTGAATGGACTAGGTCTTGTCTTTCTGCATTGTATCTGAATGGACTAGGTTTTGTCTTTCTGCATTGTATCTGAATGGACTAGGTCTTGTCTTTCTGCATTGTATCTGAATGGACTAGGTCTTGTCTTTCTGCATTGTATCTGGATGGACTAGGTTTTGTCTTTCTGCATTGTATCTGAATGGACTAGGTCTTGTCTTTCTGCATTGTATCTGGATGGACTAGGTTTTGTCTTTATGCTTTGTATCTCAATGAACTAGGTTTTGTAGCTGGATCATCTACATCTTGTCTTTCTGCATTGTCTGTGGATCTGCCAGGTCGTGTCCTTTCCAGATTACCTCTGTACCTCTATCTTTTTACATTGTCTCTAGATCATCTAGGTTCTGTCTGTGTTGTGTCTGGATTATGAAGGTTGGGTCTTTCTGCCATTTCTCTGGGTCGTTATAGGTCCTGTCTTTTGCCATACGGAAGAAACAAACTTTAAACTTAAAATTGAACTAAACAAAGAACAGTACAGATTTAAGGATATGAAAACCTTTTAAAAGTTAATCCTGTCAAAGCCAAGCAAACTTTCGCGCTACAATCTTAAAATTGATTCCATTTTAAGACTCCATCCAACAGTGTATCAAAGGGTGGCATACAAGTTGAGCAGTTCACAATATAGAGTAACTCCCGATATGCCAATGATGCCTAGTCAAAGCTTTCGTTGCAAATGACTGCACTAGAATACAATTATGTATATTATTATAATTATTATTATTATTAAACTGTCATTTGATTTATAACGCGCCTAAACAAAAAGAAACGTGCATGAAAGCGCGTAACAGAAAGTCTACTCGTAGTAAATCTTAAACAAATAGGACTTCAAGTGTTTCTTGAAGAACGATAAAGAAGAAGATTTGCGAATAAAGTCCGCAAGTTTGTTCCATTCAGTTGGCCCGGCTAGTGTAAATGCACGTTTTCCATAATTCCGAGCTGAACATGTGACTACAAGTTAAGTGACCTTGAGATGAAGATCCGTATAGTCCTCGTCTGGATTGGAGAGATGAACATGGCGAGTAGTGAAGGTAGGGATCTACCACTATCATTTTTTGGCGGGTATGGGTACGAATAATTGGGCCAAAGTTCAAGGTCAAATGTCAAGGTCGTCTTAAGCCTATAGGCAGATTATACTCTAGAGTCCATCGTGCCTGCAGCAGTGCAGCTATCTCGGAGGACTCTACGAAGGCAGATGTCCAAAAGAAGAAGGCTTAGGCTACTGAGATGTTACAACAGTTAACGTTAAGTAGACAGGGAAGTGGGAACTTCAGCGCATCCAGAGGTGGCGACAGACATTTCTTAACCTCGACATTGTCAGTTTTTACAATTTTGACGTTTTTGACCGGAAAGAAATTTGCCAACTTAGCGGAAGTTATTTGCGTGTTGGATAGTGATTGTAGTGAATTAGACAGTGATACAAGACAAGATCGTGTTCCCTTATAACCTGCAGCCATGGCAGACCACTTATGTGTTCATTTGCTGGCGCTGGTAAACTGATGTTATGAAACCCGCAGACTTTGGACCCGGAGAGAGGATGTTCCAATAGAATGTCACACCTGATCACGTGCATTTCATATTTTTATACAAAAATACACATAATTATTGTAGGCGTAGAATGAAATGACAATGCTGATATGCTGTGCATATACAGTATATGCATGGCCTATGTTAGCTTATATCCGGTCCATGTCTCAAAAATAGCAACAGAACTGATCAGTAAAGAGTTGAGCCTGGTCTTTCATTGTGGAGTGTACAGTGGTGGTGGGTTCGGTGCCTTGGAGCAGGAGGTTCTCCGATGCAGTGTCCGCGCTGTAATCGGGAGCACCTCTGAGTAGTGAGCTTGGAGGGCATTATGGCAAATCCGAGACTTCAATCAATCAATCAATCAATCATTGAAACCAATCATTTCTTTCTTTTACAGTCATACAATTGCAATCACATATTTATAGGGGAATGTCCACAAGGATAGGCCCTGAAGGGATTTCTCAGGAGGACTATTATATTCTGCAGCCTACGTGCAGCGAAGTCCAGCGATAACGATGGAGAGACTATAATACCGTACACGCTACTGAACGTCGT
>CATKHU010000112.1:0-10595 GCA_949752735.1 Lumbricus terrestris
TGTTATAGAAGAGAGCGCTTCTAGCCAAGGGCGTATACAGAAATTTTCGAAGGGGGAGCCAAAGTCCTACGGAACTACTCATGGGGAGGCACGTCTACTTTCCGAGCAAAATAGCTGGTCGAAAATAAGGAAATTTCTAAATGGGGGTGTGACAGGATGGTGACCGTGGTTAATCTGCTCTCACTGTTTGGCCAATTGATAGGGCCGGTCTCTCTTTGGCCCCTTTGTCATAGTAGTGGGCCTGCTGTTGTTTTGCCGCCGCAAGGGCAGCGCTGGCATCAGTCGCTGTAGGTGAGGTGAGGAGGGCCACTGCTGTGGGCGTGGCCTGTGCTGACCAATAAGATACCGTTACATCCCCTTTCCCAAAGCTAGTTTGCCACCCCCGAAAGTTCCTACAATACTATATGTCAAAGTTTCTACAATGCTATATGCTACTTCTAAAGCTATTATATGCACTACTCTTTTTTGGTTTGTTCTTACGAACTGTCTGTTGTCCGTACAATAGGAGAAATATATATATATATATATATATATATATATATATATATATATATATATATATATATATATATATATATATATATAGGCCTATCAGTTTCTGAATCGGGCTGGTTTGCTAATTAATCGGCCAGACCGCGTTCTGACATCTCTCTGGGGAGACGTCGCTGCGTCGGTTGGACGGTCGGCTGCGTCGCGACGGTGGTTGGATACGGCGCGGGAGGTGGTGTGGGAGGCGGTGGCACTGCAGGTGTGTTCGTTTCATCGTCTGCGCTTTCTGTCTTGATGGTAATGGGAGGTTCAGACGAGAAATGCACATGTCTCGATGTTCGCCTTCTGGTAGTACCGTCTTCAAATCGCACCTGGTATGATCTGTGTGGAAGTACACGTGTAACTTCGGCCTTCCGCCAATGACGATCGTCGAATCTGGCTCTCACTGTTTGGCCAATTGATAGGGCCGGTCTCTCTTTGGCCCCTTTGTCATAGTAGTGGGCCTGCTGTTGTTTTGCCGCCGCAAGGGCAGCGCTGGCATCAGTCGCTGTAGGTGAGGTGAGGAGGGCTGCTGCTGTGGGCAATTTAGAACGAGTCCGTCTGGAGAACATTACTTGAGTGGGGGTCAGGCCCAGCTGTTCGGTGGGGGTGTTTCTCCAGTCCAGCAGAACGAGAAAAGGGTCGACTTCGAAATGGCCCGATAGGCAGCAGACCGAAATCAAGTAGTCTTGGCAATATGTCAAGACCAACTTTGTCCCAAGCGCGGGGTGGTGGTGGGTGGGATAGAAGCGGCTCTCGGATGCAGCCGTTAACACCGATCTGGCTTGAATGAAGTCGCCGCAAGATGTCGTCTCTTGCCGGTCGAGGGATAATGACGCGTTGACTCTTGAATGCCAGACCTCCGCTTGTAATTAGTTCATCAGCGAACGGCATGTACGGCCTGATAATCGCTGGCACTTCGCTATGGGTGGCTGGCCATCCAACCTTTATCTGCCACAACAGCTGTTGGCATTCCTCATCGGACGCTGCGGCTGCTGAGGCGTTTCTGATAGTGTCCTGTGAGGCTACTAAGCTTAGGCCTTGCAGCTGTTGTTTGTCCATCAACGCTGCCGATTCAGCGGGGAATTCATCTCCCAGCGAGCTGTCGTTTGCTGTGAGTGAGGGGTATGCACGCGAGAGGGTGTCTGCGAGGATCAACTGCAACAAAAATTGTTCCTTCTCACTCTGCGCATATGATTCTTGCTCCGTTCTTGTCATTGCGCTTGAAACATATTCGACAGGCCTTCCATTCTCAAGTAAAATGGCGCCACGACCACCTTGGCTTGCATCAGCCTGAATAACAATTGGCGTAGTTGTGTCAAAATATGCTAGAACAGGTGCGTGCGTTAGCATGTCTTTCAAATTGTCTAGCGCCACGCCATGCAATTCTGGTCTCCAACAGAATTCGTTTTCTGCTTTAAGTAATGCGCGGATGGGTGCCGTTGTCTCGCTGAAGTTGGCGCAGAACTTGGCTAAATATGTCGCCATTCCAAGGAGACGCAAGACACCTTGTCGATCGCTAGGTGGAGGCATCTGTTTGATAGCTGCCACTTTTCTCTGATCAGGGTGAACGCCGTCCCTTGTTAGCTCGTGTCCACAGAAGATGGTTGATTCTTTATTCAGCCGGAGTGTCTTCTGATTAGGCTGAATGCCTTTTCCTCTGCATCTCTCTAACAGCGCGCGCAGGTTGCTGTTTTGATTTTCAATTGCTATCTCCTCTGTCTCCCCGGCGCCTATGATCAATATGTCATCGGCAATGCATACCGTACCGTTCAGTCCAGAAAGTGCATAAATTGTCGGCATGCAGTATTGTTCGCGCACAAGGGCTTTGTTCCGCGGCTTCGGACCAAGGCAAATTCGTATTCTGCCATCTGGCTTTGCGACAACAAGGAGCGCTGACACCCATGAGCTTGACTCGCTCACTGGTGTGATGATGCCGTTTGCCTTCAAACGCTTTAGCTCGGTCTCGACCTTGTCACGGACGCCCAGCGGAAGTCGTCTGAGTGGCATTTGGACTGGCGGGATTTCATCGTCGATGTGCAGCTGTACGTCACCCTCTAACAAACCAACGCCGTCGAAAAGATCAGCGTATTCAGCGTTTACCTCCGTTTCCGTCAGACAACCATGCGTTGTAGCAAGAGAGAAAGAAGATGGCTGAACTGTTAGAACCTCGCAAATGTTCTCTTCGACCGCATTCATAAGCTGCAAGTCCCTGCAGGCCTGGAATCCGAGGATCGGCTGGTTGTGCTTTGCTGTGACGTAAAAATCTATATTATATTCTCTGGCAGCACGTTGGTGCCAGGCGGTGAACGTTATCATGCCTGGTGTTGATAACTCGGAGCGATCAAACATGCGCAGAGTCGCTTCCGCAGGACGGACTTCGTGGAGTCGACCGAGAGTGCGAACAAATTCTTCCGGGATGACGTTGACAGTCGCGCCACTGTCAAGCAAAAAACGCACTGTTCTATTGTCAATCTGCACACGCGTATACCATCTGTCGCTGGTGGGCGTGTCTAACGTAAGTAGCTCTTCATCCAACTCTAGTTCACAGACTTCAGGCCTGCTGCGCGGTTTCCCTGTCATCTTGGACGGGCAAACAACCTCAAAGTGCGATTTTCTGTTGCAGTTTCTACAGATTTGGCCATACGCGGGACACGATTCCTTTCGCAGATCGTGCATTCTGTCGCAAAACTTGCATAGGTTCAGTCTTACCTTGGCGTCGTACTGGTTGCCATAGACTGGTGAGCGTGCTTGCGGACGAGATAGGTGACGGTTGCGAGTGTGTGATGTCGAGTGTCGAAGAGCTTGGACTTCGTCGTGCGCCGTCATTGCCTTCAGCTGTTGACCTGCGGCCTCGCTGGCTTTGCACACGTCGATGGTTTTGCTCAGCGTCAGCTCCCGAATCTGTAGGAGTTTGTGACGAGTGGCATCGTCCTTGACTCCAACGACGATGCGGTCCCGAATCATGGACTCTTCGACGCCCTCGAATTTGCACGTTTTTGCCATGCGTCGGACTTCTCCCAGGAACACGTCGAATCGTTCCCCTGCTTCTTGCACTCGCTGGTAAAACATATACCGTTCGTAGGTAACGTTAACAGCGCCCAGGCAGAAAGTCTCGAATGCCTCTAATATCTTACCGATGTTCTTCTTATCCGCCGCCGGAATGTCCATACTCCTAAACGCGTCGTAGGCCTCGCCACCGAGACACGTGAGAAAAACCGCTGCTCGCTTCGACGAGTTGGCTTCCGTCAGATCGGTGGCAAGCTCGTAATTTTCCCACTGTTCGCGAAAACGTTCCCAATTGTCAGCGACGTTGCTTCCTGTAACCTTCAGTGGCTCTGGAAGACGCAAATTCGAAGTCATGTTGTTCATGTCTGAATGTTGCGGAGTCTATATGTACGGCTTGACTATCGACTGTTCTACTTATTCGGAAAAAACTACGTGTAAGTTCTTTCAGTTCACGCTTCTGACGCCATGTGACAGGATGGTGACCGTGGTTATAACAATACGTCTCAGTATAGTTTAACACTTTAATATGAATAACATATAAGTATAGTATAGGTCTTTGTAGATCTCTCTAGTCTGATAGTCAGCGATAGACTGCCGTCTCTTCGTGGTCAGCAAACCCTCCTTGGCCACTGCTGTGGGCGTGGCCTGTGCTGACCAATAAGATACCGTTACAGGGGGGGCAAAGCCGGATTGGCCCCGTGGATCCGCCCCTGCTTCTAGCTTGATTCATTCAATCGATGCATAGACACAGAACTTATGGCGGCTGCTAGATTTTCAACGCTCCGCTGAAGATCGCTGTTTGCAATAACAGAACCGAAGGCAGAGGATGAAACTAAAGAAGACATTGTATGTAGGTCTATTAAAATATATGTCGCATACGTCGATTCTATTCGTTTATCAAACACTGAATTTGATCATGAAGCGCATTTTAACTTGTAGCTAAGTTAGATATGCAATGCTGAACTTCAAATTATTGTATAACAGATGAATAAAATTAATGTACGACTACGTACGCATGTCATAATACATGATACATGGAGATTGGAGAAGGATGTTAGGGTGAACGATGGGTTTGGCTCACTGATCGAAGATTTTGGGGAGACAGAATGGAGGTGACAGATGAAAGAAGGGGAGCTAGAGGTCAAACGGGAGGAAGTTAGTTCAAGAGAAGGTAGACCTCTTCTAATTGGTCTTCCCAAGGTTAGACTCTCACCTTTGCAGTCGGTCCTTAATGCGGCCGCCAGATTAATTGCACGCCTTCCACGCTACTCTCATATGTCTCTACTTTTATGTTTGAGCAGCTCCATTGGCTTCCTCTAACTGCGCGCATTCAGTTCAAAATTCTCATTTTGGTCTCTAAAGCACAATAGTCTAGGCTTGGAATCTCAAAATGACACTGTTAGAAGCAAATCATGTAACAATTTGCTAACCGGTGTTTCTAGACTAATTTGACCCTCCTGAAAACGAAAATCGCGGTTAGCAAGCTGGATTTTTAGCCGTTTCATGAGAAAACAAGATGGCGGACAAAATGTCTGCCAATTACTTCAAATGACCAAAAGTAAAGTATTGTATGTGATAGGAACACGGTTTTAGACTCGAAATTAAGATGATAGGGTTCAAAGAATGCAATGGAATCAAAGACATATATGTAGCACTGCAAGAAAATCAAAATGGCGGACAAAATGGCGGCCAGAATCTTAAATGGCTATAAATGAAGTTATGTATTGAATAGAAACATGATTTCAGAGTCTAAATCAACATTTTCGAGGTCAAGGAATGCGATGGAACCTAGGTCACATATGTAGCACTGCACAAAACCAAAATGGCGGACAAAATGGCCGCCGGAATCTTAAAACGGCCTATAGGTGTATGCAATGGAATCATGATTTCAGGATCTAAGTCAACATTTTCTCGAGGTCAAAGAATGCAATGGAATCAATATCACATATGTTGCACTGCAAGAAGCCAAAATGGCGGACAAAATGGCGGCCAGAATCTTAAATGGCTATAATTGAAGTTATGTATGCAATAGAAACATGATTTCAGAGTCTAAATCAACATTTTCGATGTCAAGAAATGCGATGGAACAGAGGCCACATATGTGGCACTGCACGAAAACCAAAATGGCGGCCAGAATCTTAAAACGGCTATAGGTGATGTCAAGTATGCAATGGAATCATGATTTCAGGGTCTAAATCAACATTTTTGAGGTCAAAGAATATGATGGAACAGATGTCACACATGTAGCACTGCACAAAAACCAAAATGGCGGACAAAATGGCGACCAGAATTATAAAATGGCTACAAGTGAAGTCATGTATGCAATCGGAATTTCATTTAAGTTTTTTACCAGGTCTTTGCGAGATGGCATCTGGGGCCTGTGCTGTGGAATTTATCTACAATGTATTATGTTCTCTTATTTGGCCAGATATGATCATTCAAATTATCACAATTCCATCAGCAGGTCTTAAACCAGGGAGCGTTCGTTAAAAGAACGCCGACGAAGTTATCACGCAGGACCTTATCACAGCGTATCAAGTTGACTATCCCATGGATCTGGCACCAATATCGTGCCATGAGCTTCCCTCAAAACCAGTGACATTGGATGCTTTCTGAAAAGTAACTTGCCCATTCAGAAACTTTTTAACAGAGGCATATAGCATTTATTTATTTAGAATATTTTATGTAGGGTCTCTTCATGGTATGCTACTCAGTATCACTCCCGACCTTATAACCACGACTGAATAGGACAGTTTTAGAATCTTAAGGAACGGAGTGGAGTGACCCATGGACAATAAGCGCTGTGAAAAGGGGTGAACATTTCAGGTTGTGGAACCAGCCACAGAGAATGAACGTTGCTGTCGAATAGCAGAAGCTCAGCTTGGTCCGCCAACCGAAGAGTGGATCGACGCTGGACACCCGAGTTGGAAAACAGAGTTCTTGCAGAGGCTAGTCCCTCAATTTGCCTCAAAGCACTGCCTAAACAGCACACAGACCATGTAGACAATACGCTGATGGAAATGGAGCCAATGCAAGACATCTGCATATAGTAGGAGACATGACCAAATTTTGCGATATTAATATGTCCCGTTCCAGATAAATTATTGACAGACAAGCAATGGAACAAGCAATGGTACAAGCAATAGGGGCCCTCCAAAGGCAACGACATTTGGTGACCTCGCAGATGCAATATAGTTGCCTGTGTAAAGGTACTTATCGATTGGCTAACAAGAGTGTCAATAATTATTGTCTTGGATAGGTACTGGACCTGGACATTGCTTGTAAAATAATGGAACCATACAGAAATGGTGACTATGACCACAACTACTCCGTTGTCGGAAAATTGGCTGAATGTTCTTGGTGTGCCTGAAAGCAAAGCTGATCTAGCTTCATTCCTGAACATTCAGCTCTCAACAACCACATTTGGACATTTGGAGATATAGATGTAACTGTTGCTGGTGGTTCCGTGAAAGACGAAAAGGTGTTGCCTACTACCAGGCCAGATGTGTATGCCTTATATTTAACGATGTTTGGGTGATGGTGGAAATATCAGCAAAGCGGAAGTTCATCCAATTCACGCAACTATGAAGAAATCTATTGGCTTCTCATGCCGTAACTGGGTATGAAGTGACATATTATTTATTAAGAACCAAATGAAAGAATGCACGAATAGGCCTAGTCTACTTAGAAACTTCTTACTTGCCTTTCACATTGGCAACATTCCCTTATAAGCTCATCACCAAATTGCAAGTTGGGAAAGGCCTATCTTCCATAATTGATGCCCAGACACCATCCTCATCAAGACGGACAATTTATGAAACATTGAAGCATGAATATTGCGCAAACAATAGTTAAACTGCAATGCTATCATAAGCTACTAAAATATTTCCGCTAGACAATTTCACTGCATTAAGCTCAATGGTATATAGAAGATATAATGTGACTTTCTTGGAATTATTCTACCAAGAAAACACTAGTCCAGTCTGAAATCATGTCTCTTATCACATATATTCAGTATATCATTTATTGCCAGTCAAAGCTTTTGTCCAACATTTTAATTTTTGGTTTCTGGCAGCGTCACAAAAGATATCATGCGACTTTAATTAAATCACAATCCCTGACTCGGAAAATTTTCATTTACATTCTGGAATCATATTTCCATTACAGAAATCACTAATAGCCAATTCAAGGATCTGGCCTCCATTTTGTCCACCCCTTTGGTTTCCTTGCAGTGCAACATACGTGACATTGGTTCCATCGCATTCTTTGACCTCGAAAATGTTGACTTAGATCCTGAAATCATGATTCAATTGCTTACTTGACTTCACCTATGACCATTTAAAGATTCTGGCGGCCATTTTGTCCGCAATTTTGGTTTTTGTACAGTACCACATATGTGACCTTGGTTCCATCGCATTCCTTGACATCGAAAATGTTGATTTAGACTCTGAAATCATGTTTCTATTGAATACATAACTTCATTTATAGCCATTTAAGATTTTGGCCGCCATTTTGTCCGCCATTTTGGTTTCTTGCAGTGCAACATATATGATATTGGTTCCATTGCATTCTTTGACCTCAAAAATGTTGACTTAGATCCTGAAATCATGATTCCATTGCATACACCTATAGGCCGTTTTAAGATTCCTGCGGCCATTTTGTCCGCCATTTTGGTTTTGTGCAGTGCTACATATGTGACCTAGGTTCCATCGCATTCCTTGACCTCGAAAATGTTGATTTAGACTCTGAAATCATGTTTCTATTGAATACATAACTTCATTTATAGCCATTTAAGATTCTGGCCGCCATTTTGTCCGCCATTTTGATTTTCTTGCAGTGCTACATATATGTCTTTGATTCCATTGCATTCTTTGAACCCTATCATCTTAATTTCGAGTCTAAAACCGTGTTCCTATCACATACAATACTTTACTTTTGGTCATTTGAAGTAATTGGCAGACATTTTGTCCGCCATCTTGTTTTCTCATGAAACGGCTAAAAATCCAGCTTGCTAACCGCGATTTTCGTTTTCAGGAGGGTCAAATTAGTCTAGAAACACCGGTTAGCAAATTGTTACATGATTTGCTTCTAACAGTGATTTCTAGAGCCCTTTTGAGATTCCAAGCCTAGACTACAACGGGGTCTTGCTCCAAAATATCTAACCAATGGAATTCGCAGGCCAGTTTCAGCCTCCTCGCATCGTCCACTCCGCTCTTTAAACAGATTTGAACTTCTATAGTACCTCCTACTAGAACGGCTATGGCTCAGTCCCGTTCCTTTACATCAATTGGCCCCTCTCTTTGGAATACGCTCTCTCCTTCTACTCGATCTCAACTTCTGACAGGTAATCCCTCCTCCTCATTTTCTTTTCTTAAAACCTATTTTTTCTCTCGTGGCCTTGCGCACTGGGAGCGCCTCTGAACGGTTCACCCTAGTAGAGGCGCTTTATAAATGTTTTTATACAATACAATACAATACAATAGACCTATTCACTAAATTGACGGCCAAGCAGACATTATCCGGATTTATTGATAAACATATCGCCCACGCATATTTTATTTCATTCACTGGCTGAAGTGAATAATGAACTTTTAACGGTTTTACGTTGAGACAATGTAGGGGCCTACATGTAGCTTGCCATTAAGACATTTTGTAAGTACGCTATTGAGATTTTTATATACGTGCAATGATGAGAGAGCAGACCTTACGTCTCGTTAACTTCATGCACACCCACGCACTAGAAAAGGCCTATGTCCACAAAGATTAAACCGCAGCAACGCTCCGTATTTAAGACAATATTGTTGACCTGATTAGGGCTTGATTTAGGGCGAAATCGGTTGATGTCTTAGGCAGTCTTCCTCCCGCCCTACGAGCGGTTGACTCGGATGACTTCTTCAAATCTGGAGTCACGACTTATTTTTCTTGAAAGGCCTATTTTGCTGTTAGTAGGCCTATAGTATGCGAGGCACCCTTGTAACGGCATGAGTCGAAGGTAAAGTCCTACTTTTTCTATCAGTCACGTGATCAACGACGTAATAGGGCAAAGATCAAGGTCAAAGGTCAAGGTGATGACGTAATGAGGTCATGGTTATTACATAATAAGGTCATGATAAGTAGGCCGAGGTCGAGCTCAAGGACTCTAACCCTAACCCTAATCCTAGTCCATAGTTCAAAGGGTTCAGAGAGTCGAATAAGCATACAGGTTAGGTGAAATACACAACACGCAAATTGCACGCATTGTCACTTTGGCAGAAATTTACATTGCATTCACCTATGCATTTCCACTGCTTCTCATAATATACTCCTCTGTTTTTCCTTCGTCTTTACTCAAATTTGATACATCTATACTTTTAAATCTAAAGGATACGCTGAAATGCTGAATTCCTGTCTAATGAACATGCTCTTCTACTAATAGCGATACTTAGCCTAAAGTGCTAAATAAATTTGAAATCTCTTGCAATTCATTGTACAATATTGAAAAGATGTGCGTTTTCTGATATGTTGGAGAATTCCAAGAAGCTGCGGAGAAGCGGATGGTGCGGAGGGGAGTCACGGGCATGAAAGAAGTTATATTAAATTTTATATTAAAGAATATTCTTATCTTAGAAGTTGGAGGAGGAAGAGATGGAGAGTAGAAAGAACTGTGAGTCTGAAGAAGGCACCCGTACAAGCTTGCGTTTTCATTCTTTCCAAGAGTGCATTTCCAATAAGTTCATGTCTTAAAATTATTGGATACTTTAAAATTACTCATAAGTGTGCCGAATTGTCGTATCCAGTACTCGTCTCTGTCTCTATAGGCTTACCTCCACCTCTCATACAATCGTTTTGCAAATGCATTTATCCAGGGCTGTTTTTAAGGAATTTTTAGAACTGCACAACTTCTTTCCTTTCCCATCATCCATGGTAAATTACTTCCAATCGGAGGACAATGACCTTTTTGCTAGTTTTAACTGTACAGAAGTGCTTCTACAACTGCACAAATCCGTTTAGAACTGCACATTTTGTGTACAACTGCACGTTAAAAATAGCCCTGCTCTGTGCATCGTCACATTCTGTCG
>CATKHU010000113.1:0-2500 GCA_949752735.1 Lumbricus terrestris
TGAGGTGGAGAGAGGCGCACAGTCTTCAGTTTGTGGAAATAAATGTGCTCATTGTTTGCAATATGAGAGTAATTTTGGTAAAGTTAGGTTTGCAGTCCAAGTATTGCATGACTTTTTAGGGTTGAGTGTGTTAAGTTGGCGAAATATGGGGTGGGGGTGAGTCTGCACTCTTGGGCTTTGTGCAAAGGGTCAGAAATTGAACATTGAAACAGACAAATTGATAAGTATGATAGTTGTGCAAGCGGATAGAACTTGAACTTTTCGAAATATTTCAAAGTCAGACACGAACTATTGTCATTGTACGAATTCAAACTTGCAAATTTACTAAGCATGAAATGCAGAAATTGCATGTGGAACGATGTAGGATGCAAAGTGTCGGGTGGGGAGAGGAGCACATTCTTCAGTTTGTGGAAACAAAGGTGCTCATTGTTTGCAATATGACATTAATTTTGGTAAAGTTAGGTTTGCAGATCAAGTATTACATGACTTTTTAGGGTTGAGTGTGTTAAGTTGGCGAAATATGGGGTAGGGGTGAGTGTGCATTCTTGGGATTTGTGAAAGCAAAAGGAGTGATGCACTTGTGATGAGTCACCGATTTCAGCAAAGTTCGAATATATCGAGTGAAGAATACAAGTTAGGGTTGCGAGCGGCATATTACAAGATGAATTAGGCGTAGCGAACACGCACAGCTAGGTCAAAACCTGCGTTCGACACGTCGAAAACGCTAAGTTCCGATTTTTTTTTTGGCTGCGCATATTCGCGCGGCAACAGCACTCTTCGTGCGGCGGCGGCGGCGGCGGCGCTGCACTCCGACCCACTCGGACGACTTCGAATCCAGCGGCGTGACGACGGCTGCGACATGCGCGCACAATTAGATCAAGCTTTGACTCGCGCAATCTAAAGTCGAATACGCCCCGGCACAGCTCTTTCAATAATTTTCATTACCCACAATACGCATGAGTCTTTAGCTTCGCACGAGACAAAGCACGATCGATTGTTAGCGCATGCCGCCTCCGTGGCCACGCAGCAGGAGTCGAAGTCGTCCGTGTGGGTCGGTGTGCATCGCCGCCGCCGCCGCCGCACGAAGAGTGCTGTTGCCGCGCGAATATGCGCAGCCAAAAAAAAATCGGAACTTAGCGTTTTCGACGTGTCGAACGCAGGTTTTGACCTAGCTGTGCGTGTTCGCTACGCCTAATTCATCTTGTAATATGCCGCTCGCAACCCTAACTTGTATTCTTCACTCGATATATTCGAACTTTGCTGAAATCGGTGACTCATCACAAGTGCATCACTCCTTTTGCTTTCACAAATCCCAAGAATGCACACTCACCCCTACCCCATATTTCGCCAACTTAACACACTCAACCCTAAAAAGTCATGTAATACTTGATCTGCAAACCTAACTTTACCAAAATTAATGTCATATTGCAAACAATGAGCACCTTTGTTTCCACAAACTGAAGAATGTGCTCCTCTCCCCACCCGACACTTTGCATCCTACATCGTTCCACATGCAATTTCTGCATTTCATGCTTAGTAAATTTGCAAGTTTGAATTCGTACAATGACAATAGTTCGTGTCTGACTTTGAAATATTTCGAAAAGTTCAAGTTCTATCCGCTTGCACAACTATCATACTTATCAATTTGTCTGTTTCAATGTTCAATTTCTGACCCTTTGCACAAAGCCCAAGAGTGCAGACTCACCCCCACCCCATATTTCGCCAACTTAACACACTCAACCCTAAAAAGTCATGCAATACTTGGACTGCAAACCTAACTTTACCAAAATTACTCTCATATTGCAAACAATGAGCACATTTATTTCCACAAACTGAAGACTGTGCGCCTCTCTCCACCTCACACTTTGCATCCTACCTCGTTCCCCATGCAATTTCTGCATTTCATGCTTAGCAAATTTGCAAGTTTGAATTCGTACAATGGCAATAGATTGCGTCTGAGTTTGAAATATTTCGAAAAGTTCAAGTCCTATCCGCTTGCACAACTATCATACTTACCATTTTGTCTGTTTCAATGTTCAATTCGTGCCCTTTGCAACTATACTCTTAAAGCTTTTGTCTAATGCATATTACATTCTTACCTGTTTCATGTGTCCTTGCTACCTTAATTTAGAAAAATTGCACAAAGTGCATATCTGTAACTTAGAAATTTGAATAGTTGTGGTGTGTGTGTGTGTGTGTAAAAGAGTAGCTGTGTATTACCTTGTAGTGGAAAAGTTGTATGTTTATGTGTGTGATAGATGGCCTTATGTGTATGAGAAATGCTGTATGTGTTCGATATTTGGATATGATCGGATAGGAAAAGTTGCGCGGGCGCCACCTTGGAAGCAGAAGATTGTTCATTTTTGCCGTTTTTGTCCTTATCCTATTGACAAATGCAAAAGCTGCGCCACCTACGGATTTGAATATTGTGTGTTTCCATGTATTTTGGAATCGTGTGTGTTTGTGAAGATGCATCACCTTGTGAATTGAAAGATGCATA
>CATKHU010000113.1:7500-23303 GCA_949752735.1 Lumbricus terrestris
GCATTTAAGTAGTAAAAATGCAGCATTGATCGATTCTCACTTGTTTTTTTAGTGTCTTCAGTTTCGCAAGACAAGTTTAACATGCATGTAGGATGAAATCGATAATGTTTATTTCTGCTCTGTAGAGTATTGATTCCTGTTTAAAATAATGCAAAAAGTGTAAAAATCGATAAAGAAATGACAGAGATATAGCTAAACATAAAGTGGCACGGTTTTTTATGGCTCACAGTGTATATATAGAGAGAGAAACATAGAGAGTGAGATAGAGACATTGAAGAAGCAGAGGAAGAAGAAGAAGAAGAAGAAGAACAACAACAACAACAACAATAACAACAACAACAACAGCAACAACAACAACAACAACAACAACGACAGGAACAAGAGCAAGCACAAGAACAAGAACAGAGATCCTCCTCAATATATATACCTAGAAATCATATAAAAATATTACAATAATTATATGAATGAAATGATTTACTTATTTTTGGTTTTCTGCAATATTTTCTGCAGCGATGATTATGATTGGTAAGACATGAAGCGCTGTGTTTGTGTCGAGTGGTGATTAATTAATTAATTAATTAATTAATTAATTAATTAATTAATTAATTAATTAATTACCTGCATCGACCGTTGCGTCGACGACTGAGTCGATTGTCTGTTGATGTTTGAGAAAGAAAGGTTTAATAATTCGTTTATAGATGGCCGTCGATCCATTCCATCGAAACGGAAGCATACAGACGACCAGGAAGAGACACTGCAACAGACAACACAACACAACACACGATCAGTTATATATACAACCAATCATATAATTTATATGATATAAATTCATTCGGTATTTCAACATATTATGCAACACATGCAATAAAAATAAGCTTTCACAATGAACTACGAGATCCTCATAAATGATGATCGTCACTTTGATGCATATCTTTAATACCATTAAAACGTTTCTTGACTAAGCAAGCAGTATAATAATATTATAAGCATACAATGCCATACATGTAGGATCGTCGTGATCGTCCTCGGCCACACACACGCACACGCCTGCACTCTTTCCCCTCCCCTCTCCTCCTCCCTCCCCTCTCCCTCCCTCTTTCATCCCTCCAACTCCCTTCCCTCCCCTTTCCTCGTTCCTCGTCCTCCTTCTCCTTCTCCACCTCGACCCTCCCCTCCCCTCCCCTCCTCTCCTCTCCTCTCCCCTCCCCTCCCCTCCCCTCCCCTCCCCTCCCCTCCCCTCCCTTCCCCTCCCCTCCCCACTTCTAGGATGCTTTACACGCATAATGTCAATTGTCAGAGTAAATGTCATGAGCTCGAGAGCAAGTGCAGCTTCAATTGGTTTTTTAAAAAGTTGATTCAGTTTTGATTTCCAGGATAGTTGATAAATGACTATTCCAGGCGCGAGGGCCTGCGACGCGAAAGGCGTCGAAAGATTGTAATTGCGTTATGTCGATCAGCATGAACTTATGTGGACTTATGTTTACAATTTAAATTTGAAAAGATTTCAATACCTTTAATTTGTATGAATTTCCTATTAACCCTCGGGCTACCAAGGGGTGGTGGTTGCCACCCCCCCTAGGTTTTTCGCAAATCAAACGCGTTCCGTCAGGAATTTTTTTAAAAAAAAATTAGTAGCTGTAGAGGGTTCATTGGGACACATTTTGAGCTAAAACTTTTGATGATGCCCCATACCGTTCAAAAGTTACACCGGATATACCCAAGGTACTAGGGGGTGGATACCACCCCCCCCTAGAATATCGTCTGCAACTTTTCCGCCCTTTAATATTAAGAGACACAAATTATACCATTCTATAGAGGGAATGTGGGGCTACATTTCCGTGCTCACTGAGTTGTCTTTTGACAACCGGAAGTGCTGAAAATAAATTAAAATATATATAAAGGTGTTTTATTTTCATAAAATTGTCATGTTGTTTCTATTATAACTTATCCATAATTTATTTTTAATAGAAATAAATTGTGCCATTCTGTAGAGGGCATTTAGGGCTATTTTCTGATACTAAATAATTTGTCTTTTGATGAACGGAAGTGCTCAAAATAAATTAAAATGTGTGAAAATGTTGTGTTTTTTACAACGCAAGCCGATATGTGTGCGTAAACGTTTTTCAGCGGCTAAAACATGTTTTTTTGTTTTGATTGAACATAAAACAGACTTATTACTAGTTTTTATAGTTGAATATTGGACTTTATTATATGTAAACTACTTTTTATATATAAATCATGTATAAAACACACAGAATCTAATATATTCCCTATGCGTAAGTATACATTTTGTGGAATCGACGGGTACCCATGGTAAAAAATTCATAATTTCGAGGGGCATTCATAGTTTCTAAACCTAAATATACCATTTTGTGCAGAAATGAATGCTGAATCAAATGGTGTATTACAAGTTATGATATCTCAAACCAAACCCAAAATCCAGGGGGGTGGTAACCACCCCCCCTTGGTAGTCAGTGTTACAAAAAAAGCTTGGTAGCCTGAGGGTTAAACCAAAGTTATAAGAAAAATGACTGTAGTAGATTAATGTTACTTATACCATTAATTTTGACCTAATAATAAAGTTGTTATTTGCAGATTAAGACAAAATTGCATAAGCAAGGTTTTTATGCTCAAAATGAAGTTTCAGATGTAGCAAAGACTAATTATTTTCCGTTTCCGTTTCCGTTTTTGGTCCTTTTTATTTTTTCGAAAAACCAACGTCTTTTCCGTTTTTTATTTCATTTTTCATCGATTTTTTACATCTATGTGCTTAATCATCTTGTTACCATCAGCATCCGTAGCCATAGCATCATCTGTAGTAGTTGGTTTAATTTTATCATGCGATGGATGAGAGTGGAAGCGAACCTTGAGCAGCCAGTAGAGCGGAATCCATGAGAGGAAATAATCGGAGAAGAATTCGACGAGAGAGAAGAAGACGTAGACGACCCAGTACGTCAACCATTTCGTGTCATCGTCTTTCTCCTTCGACTCAATCGCCTTAATTCTATACACAACACATGTACAAACACACAAACAAACAAACAGGTTTTTTAACGTGCAGTTGTACACAAAATGTGCAGTTCTAAATGAAATATATGTATATATATATATATATATATATATATATATATATATATATATATATATATAAACCTATAAAATCAAGTTGTTACATTTTAATGAACCAATTTTCTTCCTATCCACCTGACCGATTTTTCTCAATATTTACAAAAATACTTTTTAGCATCACCGGGGAACACTATCGGGCTTCGCGATCCAAAAATCTTACCGTTTCCCGAGATTGAAACATTTCATTTTCCATTTCATTTTCTGGGGGGGCCCGGTAGAGTAGTGGTTAACACGCTGGCCAAGAGTGCGAGAGGTTGCAGGTTCGAGCCCCCGTTGGGCGGATTTGCTTTGTAGGCTGCTATTAGCGCCGTGTAATTACAAAGCTGTCTGTTCAGTTGGTAGTTAAGTTTAATTAAGATTACTGCATAACCTGTAAATGTAAAGCGCAGTGCGTCTTGCAGGCGTTTAATTAAAGAAAAGATATTATTATTATTATTATCCAATCCTAACGCTGTGTTTAAGACGCCATTTTATTTGCTTTCAACCATATTTTCAACAGACATTGAAACCATCGATGATATAATTATTGATGATTGAAACCAGTACATTAATGACGTCACCGCCGATTTTAAAATTATAGCGCTTTGTGACGTTAATTAATATCTAGGCCATATACCGTACAGGCCTATGTATCACTAGCCTATTTAAGACGCAATAGTTTTCGCCGATCGGTTTTTAACGAACCAATAGATTTTTAACCTCATTTTTTCCCAAGAGGGCAGGTCTTTTGACACGCGGTTTCGCAAAAATGCTGACTATAATAGCGCAAACATGGATGGGTGTCAGCTGGGTTGGACCGAAAACCTAAATGTCACGGGCAACGCTGGGCACTCAACGTGGTTGGACCGGGTGGGGCCGATGGAAGAAGGCGAGGTGGGAATGGCGACCAGAGTGGGATCGGGTTGGGGCCGATGTAAGACGAGGTGAGAAGGGCGGCGTGGGAGCGGGGTCAGGGGTGGCTGGGAACTAAAAATCGAAATTTCCCGGGCAACGCCGGGTAGATCAGCTAGTATATATAGGCCTATATATAATCGGGACAACCTTCTTACAAGCGCAGCAGCAGTGCACTCGTCATGGACTATGATGTTGAGCTTGCAAGCTACTATACTACGAGAAATTCGGATTTATACCATAACATTCTGTATTGTATATACGATATACAACATGCTTTGTTTTGGTTTACATGCATTTACGTATTATAGACAGAGAGAGAGAGAGAGAGAGAGAGTCTAATCACAGTGTGGTCTAATCACAGCTGTGTTCTCGTCCGAAGTTCATAGCCTATAATAAAGTCATTGTGTATGTGCGTGTGTGTATGTGTGTGTGTGTGTGTTTGCGTGTGTGTACGTGTGTTTGTGTGTGCGTGTGTTTGTATGTGTGTGTGTCTGTTTGTTTGTGTGTATGTATGTATGTATGTGTGTGTGTGTGCGTGCGCGTGTGTATGCGTGTGTGTGTGTGTGTGTGTGTGTGTGTGTGTGTGCGTGTGCTATATTGGAGAGGAGGAAGTAGCATTGAAATTCCTATGAGACCCTTCCATGGTCTGGAACGAAACCTTGGACCGGGGACACACTGCAGAGAGGTCGCATTCTTATAGCTATAAGAACTATGTCAGTGTCGATCCAACATGTATAGCCTACCACAGCTGGATCGGCACTGACATAGTTATGCCATAGACTGTGATGATAGTCATGCATGTACACTGTATAGCATGCATGCATGTGACGTCGCGTTCAAACGTGTAGGCCTGCAGTCTGTTTGAGGCCATCGTTATAGGTCTAAGCCTATAATTTGTTATAGTTATTACAAGGATGACAATATGACAATCTCTCGTTATCTGATGTATAAAAGGGCAAAGATTAAAAGACAGGTTCATATTCATATAGGTCTATTCGATGTAGGACGCCGACTATACAATAGTATACATGTACATCATACATGCACCTAATACATTGACAACACGTGACCCACATCATAGTACTGTTATACATCGCCAGCCTATCACTAAACGTCTATGTATATTCTATGTAACTGTGACAATTGCGTTGAAATGTCTGTTGAAATGTCTTTCAAGTTTCAACTGCTGACACTGCGCTACATGTGGGACACACGGAGAAGACATTATGCTTGAAAATGCGAACGACGGAATGAGAACAATCGACATGTATAGCTTAATTGTATATTATAATATTATATGATCTGCTGTAGGCCTATACTATATAGAGGGGCGTATACGACTTGTGACACTCGACCATCATATATCATAGCATCTCCTTTCGCCCATCCGTCCGTCATACACAGCCATCAACAGCGAAAGTTAGATCATGAGGGTAAGGGGCAATTATACATATATATATATATATATATATATATATATATATATAATATATATATATTTGTAATTTTGTAAATACTTATGATAATAATAATATCATATATAGCCACAATAGCCATAATTAATATACATAATATTGTAGTTACCGTTTCTGCAAGGGTTTCGTGAATGCTGATTACAATGTAATTGCATAATAATACAATAATAATCATGACCGTAATTACAGATCTTACGATGCGTAGGCTGGATAGACGAATCCGATGAGGTTACAGACGAATCCCCTTCCACGTCCAACGACCAAATAAATCACGACGAAGATCTTCAGAACTATAGACAACAACAACAACAACAATAGCAACAATAGCAACAATAGCAACAACAGTAGCAACCATGCAGTGTTTGGAATCTATAGGCATCTCAGGAGGCGGGAGTTCCTCCAGAAATTACCCCCCCCCATGACAATTTTGGCAAAATGATTATAGCCTAGTGTACAATTGCTGTTTACATTATTGTAGGCCTACACTTAGGCCTATTAGCGCTGGGTTAATAGATTGTCTTAAAGATGACATCTTAAAAGGCTAACATTGCACAAAAAGAAATTTTCATTATCGCAAATGCATAATATTGAAGTCTTGGACCACGATTATATCAGAACTGAGAATTAACAGTTGAGCAATTTTGTTCAGATGACAGCTGAAGAAGCTATCAGTGCAACATGGAAATTCCAACTTTTCTGATGGAGGAGGGGATGTTCCCTCCCCAAAATTCTAAACCTCTCCCTGCTCGACCCCCGCGATCTCCACCGGACGCTTAGTTCTCTTCTCCCAGACACTTTTGATTCTGCCCATGCAGAGGAGGGGACTAGATTAGACACTGAACAGCAACAGCGAAACCACAACCACAATATAAACAAAACAACAACGAAACATGTGCACAACAGATTACATTATAACAGTTGAATGTCAAATATTATTATGTACCACAATGCCATAGGATACACAACAACGACTTTCAATGCATTGGAAAGAACTATGCAATAGAGAACGATGAACGTGTACATAATTAGTAAATGAGAAGAGCGGAGAAAAACAGAGAAGAACAGATAAGAACATGATAGAAGAGCAGATAAGAACATTATAGAAGAACAGATAAGAACATGATAGAAGAACAGATAAGAATATGATAGAAGAACAGATAAGAACATGAAAGAAGAACAGATGAGAACAGATAAGAACATGAAAGAAGAACAGATAGAACATGAAAGAAGAACAGATAAGAACACGAAAGAAGAACAGATGAGAACAGATAAGAACATGAAAGAATAACAGATAAGAACATGAAAGAAGAACATATAAGAACGTGAAAGAAGAACAGATAAGAACATAAAGAAGAACATACCGAGAACGATGTTGACGCGATCAATTCCGATTCTCTCTTCGATTTTTTCAAAAAATTTCGTCCAAATTCGATCCTTGTCGTGAAGAATCAAGTCCAGAAATCCTCTCCACTCCTTCCACTTCTCCGCCATCGCTCCAGATGACCTCTATATGACCTCTTACCACCTCCTCAAAGTACTCCTCTCCTCGGTCTCTAACGTCGTCGTCGAAATAATATCCGCCAGCCGAACGATCTCTTTATCGCGTAATTTGCCTTTCAGCCAATCGACTCCAACGGCTACTGAACTCCGACCATCACTTTCATTTAGGCCTAACTCGGCTTAGCCTAAAATAATATGGGCCTAACAGACCGATGCCTATGGGTTAATCTGATCCAGTGCTTATCAGATAGGCCATGTTCGGTCTAACTGGGTCTAAAGTCTTTGTCTGATATTAGCCACGCCCACCACTTCTGCTTCATTGGTCCCATCCGAATGGATTAATTGGGTTAGGGTCACAGTGGGTCAACTGGATCGAGGCAAGGAGATGGAGATGGGGAACAGAGGGAGAGGAGGAATGGAGGAAGGGATAGATCTATGCAGAGATGAAAGGAGAGAGAGAGAGGGGCAGAAGGGCAAGGATGTAGGAAGGGATGTCGGAAAGGGTGTAGGACGGAATGGGGGGAGGGATGGATGCAGGAAGGATGTTGGAAGGGATGTAAGAATGGATAGCGATAGAGACAAGTTGACTCTCACACGTTAACGTTATGAAACGAGTTAGATGAGAATCTTGGTTGTTTCATTGGCTCCGAGTAACTTATTAGACTGATCAAGGACTTGTTCAGGCAGGACCGTATACTCTCGTCCCCCGACACACACACGCACGCGCACGCGCGCGCACACACGCACACACACACACACACAGTGACCAACTAAGTAGAGAGTATAGAACCTGCACACTCTGCATCCAACAACAATCTGACCTCGATGACCAGGGGCGTAACCAGAAAATTTTCTTGGGGGGTGCTCAGAGTTATTATTGTAAGCGCCGAAGGTGTGAAGCAGCGAGTGCCGAAGGCACGAAGTCAATGCCGACTAGAGGGTTTGGGGGAGCGTCGTAAGCTCCCCAGCGGGGTCCGCCCCAGAAACCAACGCATTTTTTACATTTGGCATCAGCTAGAGCGCGTTTCAGGCTCTTGTTTACCAGCTGTATTTATGAGCGATAGAGTCATGAAAACTTCTGAAAAACACGGTTTAGGACTTTAAGAAATAATGTCCTTTTCCATTTGTTTAGATAAAACAAAGGGCCTTAGTCCTTCTCTGCCCGTGAGTGGCAGAATTAATAACCAGTGTTTAATCTAGTCCCATCCCCCCAATAATCTGTGTCTTTTCTAGTCCCTTCTCTGGGAATCAAGGTTTCTGGGGAAAGGCGAGTATCCGACGGAAGATCTCCAAAGCACGTGGCGCCGAGAGGGCAGGGGCTATGAGAGGGGATGTGCCCCTCCACATCATAAATTTTCTAGTCTCCACACTGCAATGACAGCATTTTAACTTAAGTAAGCATCTAAAGCAACACATACATAATTGCTATACTATTTCATTGCTGACAAGAGTGGTCTAAACTTCAATGAATAGCCTATAGGCCTACTCACAATTATAAAAAATTCTGATTTTCCACGTTTATTATCGTACCATTCTAAGATGTCAACTTAGCAAAATATCTCTATTAGGCTACTTCCGTGCTGATAAAAAGAATGATTTAAGATTTCAACATAGACCTAGCAGGAGAATGGGTTTGGGCAGGGGGATGTGCCTCCTCCCCAACATAGAATTTTTATTTCCACACTGGTATCATTTTAAGGTGTCATTATCGAAATTTATCATGATTTCATTGCTGAAAGACATGGTGTAAGATTTCAATGCCCCCTCCCCATTTTTATTTTTTAATTTCCATACTGCTGTCATCTTAATAAAATTGCTCATTTTCAATGCTGATAGTCATAGAATTTTATTTAAAATTTCAGAGTGTTACCTCACAATTACTTAAACATTGTGGGATTTGCAAAGTGCACCCTGACTTTTAAAGCTGTCATTTTTTGCAAAATAACTTATGATTTTAGTGCTCAGAGATGTGATATAAGATTCCAATATAAATGCCCCTCCCAATCCCATCGTCTTAAAGTTGTTTTTAATTTACACACACTGTAATGACAGCGTTTTAGGCTGTCTTAACCAAATTGTTCATTATGGTTAAACAGTTGATAACATTGCAGACATTTCTATTAATATTTATGAAATATTTATGACACATTGGGGATATAAGCATCTCCGTCCCCTTACCACAAACTTTGGGTTTTAAGACTTCGTACTGTTGTCTAACAATTACTTACGTCTCTCCTATCGCCCTAAATATCCGCCAATAACAGTAGGCCTACCGTAAGTTATGCACATTATAATATGATAATACCATATGATAGTATCATAATTGTATTACAATAATAAATAATAAAATTATAATTATATAGTAGGAAATGAGATCATGGTATAATATTGCAGTTTATGTAAGACAAAAATTATAATAAACATGCAGCAACTAAAAACTGCTATCATTTCGCCAAATTTTGCCAAACAAATTGCACACACGGTACTATCAATTAAGTCGCAACATATAATCAATAAATTGGTGAGATACTGTAATGTAAAGGCACAGGATCTATAAAAAAATTCTCGAGACCCAGTCAAACTCAGGTAGACCAGCTAAACACTAAAATCAAATTATGCTTTATATATGAACCATGAATTTGACTAAAATTATAATACAGAAGAATGAAGTAACTTGCTTGATTGTGTAATCTGAAAGACTGAAAGACCGAAAGACCCCCTAACCCCCCCACCCCATCCACAAAAAACTCATCGGATTTGGAAAAATTGCGTGGGTCACCTTTTTAGCCCTGGGGGGTGCTCAAGCACCCCCCAGCACCCCCCTGGTTGCGCCACTGTCGATGACCCTTCTCATTCCTCAAATAATTGATCAGGTGAGCGTGAGATCCATGCATATCCTTCACCACCCACCATGTCCCCCCCTTTGAATGGACGCCACACCATTATTTGCAATCTCCGTGGGGCCATGGATACAAAATCTCTTCAAGTAGGCTAAGTCACTATTGGTCAACAGCCATAAATGATGTAAAGAGATGTAAGGAATAAAGGGCAGGGCAGTGTGATAATTGTGGAAAAATAACTTGGGGTTTGACCATATTATCCACTTGGAATCGGGGTGTGAAAAGCAGATCTTACTATGGAGGTCTAAGAAAGATTGGGGTTGAAACCCCAAACACCGGCAATCCTCACCCTGACGTAGGGTGCGAATTGCGATTGGGGTTTCAACCCCGCAGTCTTTCTTAGAGCCCCAGTGTAAAGTCTGTTTTTCACACCCCGATTCCAAATGGATCATAGTCCAACCTTCCAGGTTTTTTTTTCTTCAAAATTCTCACATTAGGAGTAGCCTACGTTCTAAACAATGTACAGATAATTTGTACACTCCAGCAGGAGTGACTATGCTCTAACAGCCTATAGTGTGCTGACAATAGATGTCATAAAAGTCTCACAAGCAGTTATCCCAAGTTATGGAGAAATTATGAGGTCCATATGGACAACTTTGGGTTAGGACAGTTAGTAGCATATAGCCTAGTTAATATTTCTGTGATCGGCGTTCTTGTGAATATTATTGTTTCAGCTGCATAATTGTAAACTGTAACCGGTTTCGGATTGTTGATAAACAGAAATTATCATTGGGCGTGAATGACGTCATGCGGGCTGTTGCCTTTTTACTAAATGCGGCAAGATGGCTGCTGTAAGGATTAAAATGCTAATAAATCTGGTTTTAAATTTAATTAAAAGCTGAAAATAGTTGCGTTGACCTTATAATTTGGGTAAGAATCAATTGCAATTTTTTTTAATGCACTTAGTGCAGTGCTCTTTTATAATAAACAATCTCTCAATCGGTGCCCAGAGGAAGATTTAATGTTTCTGGGGCGCACAGGAGCATCCGGTGGACGATCACCGATTGAGGCGTTCAGCGCCGAGCTGTGAAACGGGGGTTTGGGTAGGGAATGTGTCCCTGATCATCAAAATTTTTGTTTGAATTTTCACATTACATTGACAGCAATTTAAGTTGTCGAAGGAAACTGGTCTATTTCATTGCTGGCATGAGCTATCGAACGACCATTACTACCCTTTTGTGGGGCGCGGTGGTGTAGTGGTGGCGTCGCTGCCTTGAAGCCGGAAGGTTCGAATCCACCTCGCCGCGTAAGGACCTTGGGCAAGTCCTTCACTCACAATTGCTCAGCGCTTCGGCGTGAAACTCCGATGCAGTGTCCGCTCTGCATTCGGGAGCGCCTCTGAGTAGAGAGAGCTTGAAGGGGCGCTATAACAAGTGCACATACAAACAAACCCTGGCGCGACCTGCCGAAGTCGATAAAATTATATATGTCTAGTTCTTGAACCGCCATTTAAATTGCAAGCCCATATGCCTATTATAAAATCTTTCTCGTTGCACCTTTATAGTTCTTTGAATTTATTAGCTGAACTCACAAGCCTACTAAAGATGTAGGCCTAATATAATAAATACTCCATAGGCCTATAAATTGACAACTTCTCTTTTGTTACGACTTTTTTAAGGTTACAAATTACACTTTGTTCGGCGAATTACATAAAACTGATGCTTTCAAGATTGAAATTTCTTTCTTGCCAAAAACCGGGACAATTTGGCCCTTTTCCCCAAGTCTTCGGGACACCGGGACGCACCACGAAAAACCGGGACATGTATGGTCACCCTAGGTTATACGGATTAAGAATATACGGGTAGGAGGGGAATTTGAAATGAGATGGACTTACAGCATTAGAGAAATGAAAGGAATGGGGAGACATTATTGAAGCGTGCAATTGAAATTCTGGAATGGCATAATCATCATCATGTTGTTGTTCTCGGCCAGTCGACAGATTCGTACTACGTACTAGCCTACTCGATCTCTCGCTATTGAGCTTCCCCTTTTAGTAGTTCATATCCATACCGCATCTTCCAGTAATATAACACCGTATAATTTCGTGCTACTTTCACTACTGTTGCGGAGGACGAGGCATGATTTTCTAAACACTCAAAAACAGCTCCAAGCATAATTTTTTGAAATCCCAAGGGTAAAAATAAATAAATAACGAAGCTCGTTTGAAAGCAGTCTCGATCAGCACCTCATGCCCTACCAATAAACACACGAGGTCTCAGGCTGGATGACGAGGTGGTTCGGATAGCGGCGGGCCTCCGTCTATATAGGCAGCGTCCTTTGTCATCCACACAGCTGCCCGTGCGGCACTCTTGTGACCGCTGAAGGATCGCACAGTTAAGTCGAGTACAAAAGACGAGCACATATCGACTTCAGAGTGTAGGCTAATTCCACCGCAGGTTGCACTCTGCCAGTGCCAGTCCCAAGCCTGGACAAAGGAGGAGGGCAACACCAATGATCATCCATGCTATGAAGGTCAAGGTGTCGTTGAACAGCAATAAACGACTTTCAACAGAGTGTTTGTCAGAAGACAATATATCGCCAATGTTTCATGACATCTTGTTGATTTTAACGTCGCCCTCCTCATTCATCCCGGTTTATGGACTGGCACCACACGAAAGAAACACAGGCGAAGAGATTGAATGGAGAGGGACATCCACCGACATAAGCCGAGGCTAAGAAAACGATGGAGGAGGAGGAACTGCTTTTCGTTTCTCAAGTTAGAATTAATACTCGTTGACGAGAAAGAAATCCAGTCAAAAGCAAAATTGGAATTAGAAATGCTTAGTATCACTGTCCTGTCTGCTCATAATAATATTATAACTGTCCTGTCTGCTCTTAGTATCACTGTCCAAGGGCGGATACAGAAATTTTCGGTCTTGGGACAGGGAAAAATGTTCGTCTTGGTCACCGAAAAATCTGATGACTTTTTTTAGTCATTTGTCTTGAATTCCCAAAATTTCTAAATGGGGGGCATGGCCGGATTGGCCCCCTGGATCCGCCCCTGTCACTGTCCTGTCGTTTCTGGAGTGACTCGAATGCAAGGTTTTAAAAGAATGCCATTCGGTTGAAGCCACGAATCCACTTTTCTTCTATCGATTGTCAATGTCACAAACTGTGAGTGAAAAAGGGGATCTCAAGTCAAACGATCTTTGCAAGATTTCAATATAGAAATCACAGAAACAAAGAAGATGTCAAAGACTATAGAATAATTTCCTAGGATACACGGCTGTCACATGTACATAAATTTACATCACATAATTAGGAAGAAATATTCTTCTGTTTTAAAAACAAACATAAGTACTGTAGTCTGTAGATGTAATCAAGAAAATCAAATTCTTCAAAAGAAATCTCACAAAATACAAAACCGTTTCTTACACAAGCGGATCAAAACAAAACCCAGTTCAAAGGTCATAATTATTTTACTCATCGTCGTCGTAGACTTCCTTCTAAAGGAACTTCTTTTTTTGTCGGTTAAGACAAAATTTAACCGAAAAACCATCGAATGAGTAAAGCGAAGATAAGTATCGCTATGGCAACGCGGATGATATCGGATCCGGAGAAACTGCGTCCGTTGATTGGACGTGTCTGGAATGGATGGATGACCCTCTTCCAGGTCGACATGATGGCTTCTCTCGCCCCAGACCAGCTGTTTGGTCCGACGAGGCGATATTGGTATGGAGTGGCCGGACCAAAGTAGACGGAATATGCCAGGCGCGGATCAGTTTTCAGCAGATTGACTGAAAGAAGAACAACAAAAACAACAAGTTAAACAAAAGCCATTCTCTTCTTCGTTGTCTTAAGACATGAAAAGCAACTGACAGACAACAGATTAAAGGTCTTCATAATCGTCATTGTAACTGAAACACTCTTGTTGAAGATTCATGCACGTAACAGGTCTACAGGAAGAACATAACCAGTGCTTAAAGTGTAAAAAATAAGTGCGTGGACGCCCCCTACCTCTCCAAAAGAAGTGCCTGGATGCCTCTTACCTTTCCAGTCTGTGCTCGCAAATAAGTGGCAGGACGGAGACTTTGAAATCTTAAAATAAGTGCATGAACGCCGTCCATGAACGTCCAGCCACACTTTAAGCCCTGCCTATAACGCTTGCGTTCACTCACACTGACCATCAACAACTGTCTCCTAGAAAGTCAGGTTAGCGACTTCAGACACCAAAACAATGTTCACATGTCAACTCTTCCACTCAAACGATTTCTCACCATGGCGCTATATAAATGTTTCCGATACGTCACATCTTCAGTCTACCTACTATAAAATCATCATGAATATTCAATGAATCTGCATTGGATTTAAGCAGAAGCATGACGTCACAGATGGATAACCGTGGACGACCCACAAAGAGGGAACCCTGCCTCTGCCTATATTCTGATAGTGCCAGTCCACAGATCGGTTAAATGAGGAGGGCGACGCTACTCATCTTTGCTCTACAACACAGCAGGCTCAATTATATCTCGAATGACTCACTTAGGTCTGGTCTGCATCCCGTCAATTCCGCCAATTCATCCATAAATGTAACGTAGTCGACTTGAATCGTATGTCTTTGACTTGCGACATATTGCGTCGACATCTCCAGCTTCTTCGCTGCTATGTCCTTCCACATCTCCTCCTCACTTGGCAACCGACGGTCGCCCTTAACAACAGAAAAGAAATAACATCAGGTAGATCAATAAAGGATTAGTATAATTATTATCAATTGCTCGGATAATTATGGATCTGCATTCGGTTTCGTTAGTAGTCAATGCAATGCAATCATCATCGGTCACAAGTGAAACTCTACTTGATAGTAATAACAATTAAATCACAAAACAATCATGGAAGACAAAGAAATACAGACAAGCACAGAGAGTTGCTATCTGACAGAGAGAGAGTGACAGACAGACAGGTAGAGAGAGAGAGAGAGAGAGAGACACACACACACACACACACACAGACAGATAGGTAGAGAGAGAAATAGACAGACAGACATAAAGTCAAGTACCTTGATGACCTTGACGGCAAGTCTTCCCTGGAGTTCGGAGATAGGCATGATCGCTCCAAGTGGTTGGATGCATCCAAGGACGGCAATGGTCGGTGGATTGATGGATGGCGGAAAGACGTACTTGAAGAGGTTGACCTGGTTCTTCTTCACTTCCAGAGCCTTGTGCTCGATATAAGGAAAGCCGAATTCGTATCCTGTGGCGTAGATAATGACATCAACATCATCCACAACCGATCCATCCTCAAACTCAACTCCTCTCTTCGTTATCTTCCTTATGTTTGGCTTGACAACAACTCCACCAGAAGCAATTCTGTTCGGCAGATCATCATTGATCATGACGTGTTGTGCATCAAAGTGATGCTCTGGTTGCAGTCCATACAACTTGTGGTCAAAACGTTTGTTGAGAGTCGACTCCGCGAAGTAGTTGACGATGAAGCGAGGAACACGATTTCGAATGTCAAAGATGAAATGACGGTTGAAGATGTAGTCAACTGGAACGCCATTGTCTCCCACTCTGTGGGTCACCCAAGAACCACGTCGTGTACTCAGGTATACCTAGGGTAACCAATCAATCAATCAGTAAATCAGTGAGTCGGTTAATAAATCAATCAATCAATTAGTCAGTCAGTCAATCAGTTAGTCAATCAGTCTATCAATAAGAAGACCAGGTAACTAACCTATGAAAATGTAAACTAATGTCTAATAAAATGAAATGCCACAATGTTAAAGTCAAGTTAAAGACATTATAAACATCTGATAAGAGGGAAATCATTGATCGTACGAAAGAAAATGCCATCAAAAACCTCCAATGCAGTCATGAAATTATGCTGACTTTTGACACTAGGTGGCGGCTCTTCTCATCCAAATTGATCCCATGATTGTATTACTCTAACAACATCATCACCTATT
>CATKHU010000114.1:0-23409 GCA_949752735.1 Lumbricus terrestris
TGGTGTAGGATCTCAGTGATCTCACCCGATTGATTCATTTCATGTTACTTTTGTGGTGGTGTAGTGGTGGTGTTGTGGGTGGTGTAGTGGTGGCGTTTGTGGTGGTGTTGTGGTGGTGTAGTGGTGGTGTTGTGGTGGTGTAGTGGTGGCGTCGGTGCCCTGGTTCCAGGTTCGAATCCACCTCAAGCCGCCGTGTATGGACCTTGAGCATGCAAGTCCTTTACTTGCAATTGTTTCGGGCGCTTCGGCGTGAGACTCCGATGCAGTGTCCGCGCTGTGGTCGGGAGCGCCTCTGAGTAGACAGCTTGAATGTGCGCTATAGAAAAGGACAAATAAATTAATATCAATTTTAAAATAATTGAAAGGTGAACACTGAAGAGGTCTTAGGCAGAAGTTCTTGGCTGAGGCCATAGAACGGACGCTCTTATATTTTATAGTGTCAACATATTTTACATCTTGTTGTCTAAACTGTGAAGTTTTATATAAGTTTTATAGCAGGCGTGTGCTTCAGTACCACTTGACTTACTCCAAAAATCAACCGTCTATTATTGTAAGGCTATTAAGGCCAATCGTTATCATCTGTCGTCATTATCGACACTATTATCGTCGTCGTCGTTGTCATCATCATCATTATCATAGTTGTGGTCGTCGTCATCATAATCATCATCATCGTCGTCATCATCCTCATCACCACTACCATCGCCGCCACCACTACCACACCCACCACGACCAACCCCACCACAACCACCACCGCTGGCACCTCAACACCACCACTACCACCACTTCTGGCACTTCACCACCACCACCACCACCATTACCACCACAACAACAACAACCACTTCTGACACCTCACCACCACCACAACCATCAAAACCACAACCATGCAATATTACCATCATCATCATGAATTTCTGTCGCCAATCATTTATCGGCTATGGGTGCGAACACGTTGTGCCCGTACAAGCGAGCGTCTAAAGTCATCGTCTCCATATACAAACATACATTTCTGTATATCAACAGAACCTCTACACGCATTCGGTTGACTTAAGGCGACATTGCGGAGGCAAAACACGCCTCATCCGTCCATCCATTCATCCATCCATCCATCCGTCCGTCCATCCATCCATCCATCCATCCATCCATCCATCCATCCATCCATCCATCCATCCATCCATCCATCCATCCATCCATCCATCCATCCATCCATCCATCCATCCATCCATCCATCCATCCATCCATCCATTCCATCCATCCATCCATCCATCCATCCATATAGACTGCATGCCAGCCTCCACATGACATTCGATACAATGAAAATAAATAAAATAAAAAGGAGACAAGCGCTGAAGCGATGTTGATCTATTCGTCCTAATATTTGCCTTAATTGCTTTCATGCTTTATTGCGTTTTGTCCGCGAACCGTGTCGTCCCATGTCGGCCTAAGTGTATGCGTGCGTACGTTTGCATTGGTATGGCTATGGTTTGTACGAGGGAGCATGCATATGTGTGCATGTATATGCGTCTATGTTTGTGTGTTTGTGTGTTTGTGTGTGTGTGTGCTTATGCGTGATTTATGCGTCTCTCTCTCTCTCTCTCTCTCTCTCTCTCTCTCTCTCTCTCTATATATATATATATATATATATATATATATATATATAATATATATATATATATATATATATGCCTGCGTTCGGTTGTACGTGTAAGTATCTTTGCCTCTGTCCTTGCGTGTATACTTCTAAGTGCGTCTCTGCTAATGTGTCTTTTCCTGTGTGCGTGTATCTCTGCGTCTCGTCTCTGTAGCCAATGAGCGCGTATTTTGATCTGCGATAGTGTGTGTGTGTTTTGTGTGTGTGTGTGTGTGTGTGTGTGTGTGTGTTTTATGCGTGTGTTTTTTAATGCCTTAGTTTTCGGTTCTATAGCCTACACGTGCAAAACGTGCGTGTTTCTTTGCCTGTTTCTTTTTGTCGTCTGCATATAGTACCGGTACTTCAAAGTGCACTTTTTCGCCCTTGTCTATGTTGTGTGTATCTTTAAGTCCGCTTTTTGTACGTGTGTGTCTATATGTGTGTGTCTTCATATATACGTGTACCCCTCCCACGTTTTTAAACTCCGTTCTTCAAAGGTATTCTAAGTTTACTGCTGAATTGCGTACAATTAAACGTTGATATTCCTAATGTGATTGCCGCTGATCTTGGAAGCCGTAAATATTTCTTCGCACGCTCCATCATCAATCGCAGACACATTCCACGACCAATCACCAGCATCAGTACCACCAGCATCCTGGACCAATCTCAGCCGCATCCGCTCAACCATCACCACCACCACTCACCCTACCACCTGTTCTACCACTTTATACCCGTATCATCATCTGATACGCAACCCTCGGTCATCTATCTCACCCGTGGAATTACACGGTCGATAAAAACGAGACCACACTTGTAGAGATAATCACTGGTACCAGCAGAGATACTAGTGTCGCTGTCTACAGAGCGGTAGCATTAGATGTAACTCTCTTGTTACATGTTTAACGACACTGCCATATCAGAGATGATTAGTGTTGCCCTCTTGCTTTATCCAGGCTTGGGACTGGCACTGGCAGAGAACAACCAGTGGCGGAGTTCGGCTTTTAGACGTAACTGTTAGTAGTCTATGCTTTGACATAATTAATAGTCTACGCGGTGGTCTGAGAAAAAGTAGTGCACGGAGGAGATGGGACTAACAGAAAATGAGTTTTATAAATAATTATTATTATTGTCAATATACGTTTCAGGCATTTTGATTAGCATGCCATTGAAGACACCAATGACTGTGTGGAAAAAATCTTACTCACCCACCAATCTGTCTGTCTGTCTGTCTGTACATTTCTGTCTGTATGTTTGCCTGTTTCTCTCTCTATATATATGTATATTATATACATGTATATGTGTATATAACTATACGACGTGTGTGTATACGCATGTATGTTTATGTGTGCGCTTGTGCATATACTTTTGTGTGTGTACATATTAAATATAATTTATTAATTTTATGTCATCGCTCAATAGGTTTGCGTGTGCACATTATTATTATTATTATTACATGAAATACCTATAGATCTATTCAGGGCCGTAGCAACAATGAACATGGCCCCCTCCGAACATATGTCCGGGGCGGCAGGGCCCCTTGCAATGCAGAAACTGGTTTAGGCCTACGCGGTATACGTAATTCTATAACGTGCTTATTGTAAATGATTTCTTTTCGTAATTATTAGGAAGTTCTAAATATGATATTATTATTATACTCTATGGACTTTTCTAGAATTAGCATCAAAGTGCCTTGATCCTGTACTGCACATCTGAAAATCTGCTGCATTTTCAGCTTTCAAGATTTGGCTCTTAGGGCCCCTTACAATGCAGCAATTGGAATGTATGCGGTATTTATATTATACAATAAAATTATACAGAGTTCATAATTATTCTGTATACATAGGCCTAAAGTGTACATGCATTCCGTCCTCACTGCTGCTGAAGTCTTTCTAACAGTGCTTTCCAACATGGATTACTTATTATACCTATAGTTGCACCTTACATTTTTGCCACTTTCGGGGGCCCCCTTTCTTGCGAGGGCCCCCTCCGGTCGGAGGGTAAGGAGGGCGGTCGCTACGCCTCTGGATCTATTTTGTCATCGATGCGGAGCCCACTGAAACCCATTTTCGTGCGCGTGGTGAATGGAAGTAGTTGAACCTCTATTATTATACTACAGTCCGTCTTGAGGACATGAACGACACTACGACATAACCGCTTGAATTTCTATTAATTAAATCAGATCACGCAGTTTAGTGAATAGGAAATGGTTTCCACTTCAGCCACAACGTCGTTTGGCCGCTATACTACAGGCAGTGTGCGCGTGTGTGTGCGTGTGTGTGCGACGTGCGTGTGTGCGTGCATGTGTGTGTGTGTGTGCGTGCGTGTGTGGGTACGTGTGCGTTTGTGTGTGCGTGTGTGCGTGTGTTTTGCCGCTGATGGACGATTATTATCCCTCTTGATTATTTCTCGACGGGGTCACTCCAAAGACGATCGTAGTCTACAACAGTCGTCCTCGGTGTTTTATGTCGGGAAACGTGGCGCGCACGTGCGTCATTGCGCGACGAGCACTTGAGCGACAGGAAAGAGTTAAGCGACCAATCAAGGAGGGGGAGGTGGAGAAGGAGGAGGAGAATGGGGAGGAGATAAAGGAGGAGAAGGAAGGGGGAGAAGGAGGAGAATAGGAGGAGGAGGAAGTGGAGGAGAAGAAGGAGGAGATGAACGAGGAGAAGGAAGGAGTCGAAGGAGCAGAAGGGAGAAGGAGGAGAAAGAGAAGGAGGAGGAGGAGTGGGAGTCTTAACGGGTGGCCACCGTTTGAAAATACGACTCCATAAAATACATAACGGTTTCTTTGCTGTACACCTGCGTTTTTATGATCCAATTTGATTGGATGTCTCGTGCTCTATGCCTATGGTTTCATCCTGTAAAGCTGTCAGACAGGCAAACAAGCAGACAGACAGATAAACAGACAGACAGGCAGACAGACAGATAGGCAGATAGATGGATAGATAGATAGATAGATAGATAGATAGATAGATAGATAGATAGATAGATAGATAGATGGATGGATGGATGGATGGATGGATGGATGGATGGATGGATGGATGGATGGATGGATGGATGGATGGATGGATGGATGGATGGATGGATGGATGGATGGATGGATGGATGGATGGATGGATGGATGGATGGATGGATGGATGGATGGATGGATGGATGGATGGATGGATGGATGGATGGATGGATGGATGGATGGATGGATGGATGGATGGATGGATGGATGGATGGATGGATGGATGGATGGATGGATGGATGGATGGATGGATGGATGGGTGGGTGGGTGGGTGGGTGGGTGGGTGGATGGATGGATGGATGGATGGATGGATGGATAGATAGATAGATAGATAGATAGATAGATAGATAGATAGATAGATAGATAGATAGGTGGATAGGAAGGTAGGTACAGTAGGTAGGTATAGGCAGGCAGGCAGGCAGGCAGGCAGGCAGGCAGGTAGGCAGGTAGGTAGGCAGGTAGGCAGGTAGGTAGGTAGGTAGGTAGGTAGGTAGGTAGGTAGGTAGGTAGGCAGGTAGGCAGGTAGGTAGGTAGGTAGGTAGGTAGGTAGGTAGGTAGGTAGGTAGGTAGGTAGGTAGGTAGGTAGGTAGGTAGGTAGGTAGGTAGGTAGGTAGGTAGGTAGGTAGGTAGGTAGCGGAGGCTGGCAGACAGACAGACATAAAAAAATTCACAAACGGAATAACGAAACACGCAAAGTTTAAAAAAAAACAGAAAAACTGAATTCTTCTGAGACGAATGAAGCGAAAAACGTTTTTACAACTATATGTTAGAAACGTTTTCACATAGCACCTTATAAAGTCAGAGCCTCAGAGGATAGTGTCTGGGGGTGGGGCCGGGGATTTCTCTCATCTTTCTGCTCACAGGTTACTGTCAAACGAAGACTGCACACTATAGATATATATATATATATATATATATATATATATATGTTAACGGAGAAGTTTAAGCCTATCATATAATTATAGGCAGATTCCGAAAGTGCAAAGTTTGACTCTTTTAACTTGTGTGACAAATGAATTGGTGAAATGAACAGTGACGTTTAAGCAATTATTAAACTATATATATATATATATATATATATATTGTGGGGCGCGGTGGTGTAGTGGTGGCGTCGTTGCCTTGAAGCCGGAAGGTTCGAGGTTCGAATCCACCTCACGTCGCCGCGTAGGGACCTTGGGCAAGTCCTTCACTCGCAATTGCTCAGCTCTTCGGCGTGAAACTCCGCTGCAGTGTCCGCTCTGCAGTCGGGAGCGCCTCTGAGTAGCGAGAGAGCTTGAAGGGGGCGCTACAACAAGTGCAAATACATATATATATATATATATATATATATATATAGTCCTGATGCAGTCATGGGTATGAGGTGCTTATCGACCTCATTTTCTTAGCCTCGGCATATGAGGGTGCTTGGACCAATCCTCTGCCTCACCGTCTCATCTTGCCATGCACTCATCCTATACCCATGATTTGAGTTGGGTGGGGGATGCAGATGAAACAAACATTTTGAAAATAATCTCTGTGAGCAGACAAGTAAGTTGGTAAGTAAGTAGGTTAACGAGTAAGTAAGGACGCGATGAGACGATTCGGTCAGTTTGTTTATATTGTTAGTTTATATGCGTTTCATTCAAGCTAGGAAAATAACAATTATTATTATAATTGCTTTGCAAATGTATTTGCCTGTATGCACGTCTGTCTGTCTGTCTGCCTGTCTGCCTGTCTGCCTGCCTGTCTGTCTGCCTGTCTGTATTACCGTCTGTCTGTCTGCCTGTCTGCCTGCCTATATGTCTGCCTATCTGTCTGCCTATCTGTCTGCCTATCTGTATGCCCGTCTGTCTGCCTGTCTGTCTGCCTGCCTGTCTGTCTGTGCTGTTCCTGAGCTTCTTTGACTGTATACACATGACTTTATCTTTGTATGTTTGTCTGCTTGTATGTACAATTGTACATATTATGTCTGTTGTACGGTTTGTATTTCTGTCTATCGGTTATAACTCTGTATAATTATGTCTAGCTGCGTATATGCATAACTTTGCTTATTTGTGTGCTTCGCGTCCGTCTGTCCGTCTGTCTGCCTGTCTGTGTTTCTGTTCTGCCTGCTTGTCTGTATGCCTGACTGTCTGCCTATCTCTTCATCTGTCCATCTGTCAGTGTGTACCCACTTGTTTCCTTATCTTCAGACCACTTTTCCTTCCTTCCTTCCATCATTCTGAACCAACTTTAATGACTTCATAGTTGATGCCCTCATAATATAATATATAGTAAATTATCTTTCTGTCCGAAAAGTGTTGCATGTCTGTCTGTGTCTGTCTCTGTCTGTCTGTGTGTATGTGCGTGTGTGTGTCTCTCTGCCTATACATCGCTGCATTTTGAACTTGCCGGCTATTAACTATGGCGCCGAAGCTTACAACATCGCCGACCAGACAGACAGTGGCTGCAGAGACCATATCTTAATATGGGGACCTAAATACACACATGCTCACCCATATACACTTATATATACACACATAAATAATATATATATATACATATTATAGTTGGAACTATATATATGCGTGCAAACATATATACGGGGAAGTATGTATAACATATATGTATTCATATAATATACATATATATATATATATGTGTGTGTGTGTGTTACATGGCCTCATAAGACCTATATATACATATATATATCTATATATATATATATTACCCGTAATGAATGTTGTCGTTTGACGAAGGTTTTGATGTTGAGCAAATATTCTGAATGTCGGCCATATTTTCTCGTTTTCTACGCGCACACTATTATCATTTGGACCCTGCAGACGTTAGCATGCATTATTCACATAATGCATCTTGTGACTTTTGCATATAGACTATGTACATGTATATGAATAATTTTGTGTATTATATATATATTAAATACATACGCATGTATATGTATATTATATATGTATATTGTATATCATATATGCATATTATATATATAATTATATATATATTAAATACGTAAACAATGTATATAACTATATATGTATATTATGTAATATTATGTATCTTATACATATGTATAATCATATGTATATATAAAAGATCGGGTATGAAAGATTATTTTAACCAGACTAGTGTCGACTCTGATTCCCTGTTCTGGGAATGTGTTCATGAAAGTAAGTAGGAAGGGGAGGGCAAAGGGATTTTTATAGCGCTAGCGTATATAGTTTGGTTGTTTGCTCAGTGTGTGTTGTTATATGGATGGCTGCGAGTAGCCCATCTCCGACCCATGAGTCCGATTTGCTTCCTTTGAAAGCAGTTGCGTTGCTCCATCGGATGCAACGGAGGAAGAAGAAGGGTGTTGCTGCTGATGTTGACGTATAATTCCTGGGATGACCGCTGCGATGATGATAATGATGGTAGAGGTGGCGGTGGTGATGGTGGTATGATGGTGGTGGTGGTGGTGATGGTGGTGCACGGTGGTGGAGGTGGTAGTGGTGGTGATGATGGTGGTGGTGCCATGATGGTGGTGGTGGTGTGTGTGGTATGGTGGTGGTGGACTGGTGGTGGTGGTGGTGGTGGTGGTGGTGAAGGTATACGGTGGTGGTATACGGCGATGGTGGTGGTATGATTGTGCACATGATGGTGGTGATGGTGGTGGTGGAGGTGGTGGTGGTGGTGATGATGATTGCGATGGCGATGACGATGACGAATAGCGGAAATTACACCAATATATTATAGGACTCTGAAATAACTGTGGAGTTTTTTTACTATAAAAAGAATTTCTTCTTTTCAGATGCGAACAAACTAGAGAGAAAAATGTTTTGATGATAACCGCAGAGCACTGTGTGAACTTCCATCTCGCTGAAAACGATAGCTACATTTTTACGGCGCTTAGGATAGACCTATCACGTTTCAATATCCTGGATTGAAACTCTTCTTCTTCTGTTGGTTTAGTCTGCAGTGTGTTCTGAATGTACTTATATAAAGCGATTGCGTGGTGCTTGTATTGGAGCACAGTTCATACAGTCAGAGCAAATTGGCGCTGATGCGACTCTGGTGGTTGTCTAAACAGTTGAACGATTAAAACAATATCATCGCGAAAGCATTCTGATGACACGGACAAGATAATGTTTGAATTCGTTGAGATTTCGTCAGTTGAAGACAAGTTGAATTGATTGAAGATTAAGTTTTGACTGGTTGTCGTAAATTGATTGAAGTCGTAAGTTGATTTGAAGAGCATGAGGTGATTGAAATTAGTCGCGAATTGATTGCAGGTCATGTGATCGCCGCATCTCTCGCTGATTGGTCAATTCCGACAATCACTGATGTATGTATACTGAGAAAACTGGAACCCTTGTGAGACCGGCTCAGGATTGGCAACTTGCGTCTTCTTCTTTTCTTTCCCGTCCACCAGGAGTGCGCCCCCTTTTTTGTCACTCGATGGCGCCACTCACCCTCCTTATCCTCAGCCTCGTTCTCATCCTATCCAGCGATGACGTCAGCTGCCTCGAGTACAACATGGCGGAGGAGCTTCCGGTCGGAACGATAATCGGCAACGTGAAGCAGGACTCGAACCTGACGCTCCAGCACTCCGAGGAGGACTCACTCCGTCTGCGCTTCCATCTCCGTCCCGTCTCCCAGAACCAGCCACGCTACTTCAGCGTCGACGAGCGAACGGGGGACATCACCACGACCCAGCTGCTCGACCGCGAGACCCTCTGCCCCTACACCCTCGACCTCTGCGACCTCGCCTTCGACGTGTCCGTTCGACCAGTCCAGTTCTACCAGGTCGTCAAGGTCCTCGTGCATGTGGTGGACGTCAATGATAACTGGCCGATGTTTCCATCCGACATGGTCACCATCAGTGTTCCGGAAACGGCTCTCCCTGGAGCGATGTTCATGATCCCAGCGGCAGAAGACGCGGACGGTGGACCCCTCGGGATTCAACAGTACCATCTCCTGACTGGACCGGGTGACGATGATGAGCCGTTTGAGCTGGTAGTGACGGACCAGGTGGACGGGGCGAAGGACGTGAGGTTGCGGCTGACGGGGCGCCTGGATCGGGAGAGGATCGACAGCTACAGGTTTATATTATGTTTTATGCGAATAAATTTATAAGAGTAGCTTTTGCTTTCGCTTATTCTCCGATGTTTTCATTAAAATGCGTTTTCCCCTGCAGCACCTGGAACGACATACCTCTCACCGTATACGCAATTTGACTACCATCTCGCTTTTTAAAATTAGACTCCGGAGTCCGGACTCATTCTAACGCCCAGATTGTCTAGTGCTTGCTAAATTATATCAAATAAACTTTGTTAGCTAGTTAAGAATTACGTTAAATCGCACACTTGGTGTTATTACCAACTCTTTGAAAATTCATCTCGTTTTTACGGGTGACTCACTATAGCGGAACCCATGTTTCTTAGGACTGTAGTCTTTATACTGTCCTTTTGATCCCTTGTTAGTCTGTTTTCTTTTCTACTGTAGGCCGACTTGTTTTTATATGTCATTACTGTTACTTTGGTTCAAATGTTTTTCTTCTAATTATGGTTATAGTCACAGTTAAGGTTATGGTTAGGTAGGGTTATGGTTATAGTTATGGTCATGGTTATGATTATGGTTCTAATAATAATGTTATGGTCATGGTTGTGGCTATATGTTATGGTTATATTATGGTTGTGGTTGTGGCTAGGTTAACGGTGGAGGCGCTTGATGGAGGCATCCCATCAAAAACCGGATCAATCCGCATCGACGTCAAAGTCCTCGACTCCAATGACAACAGTCCACAGTTCGAGAACTCCACCTACCGAGTGGAGATCCAGGAGGATCTTCCGGTCACCTCAACGCTGGTGAGGATCCACGCCACGGATCCGGACCAAGGACCCAACGGGGTGGTGCGGTACACCCTGGCCGACCAGACGGACGCAGCCTACGGTCGAACCTTCGGGGTGAACGAGCGGACGGGGGATCTCTACCTCAAGGGTCCCGTCGACTTCGAGCTGCACCGGAGCTTCCAGCTGACGGTCCAGGCGACGGACTCGGGGTCCGGATCACTTCCGGTTTTCGCTGTTGTCGAAGTGGACGTAGTGGACGTTAACGATAATCCACCGCAGATCACCGTCAATGTTCTGACGGACTCGGACTTCGCCCAGGTGAGAGAGAACGCTGCACCAGGGACCTTCGTCGCTCACGCAGCCGTCAAGGACTCCGATAGCGGACGGAACGGACAGGTGGAGTGCTTCATCGATAACAGATCGCTGTTCGCCCTTGAGGCTCTCTACCACTCCGAGTACAAGATCACGACCGCTGCTGTCTTCGATAGGGAAGAAGCTTCGGACCACGAGCTCGTTCTGACCTGTCGCGACAAGGGCGACACTCCATTGACGAGCTCCTCAACGATCCAGGTTCTCGTCGTAGATGAAAACGATAACGACCCTGACCTTGGACTGCCCTCTGACCCCTACGCGATAAGGCTTCCGGAGAACAACCCTGCCAACTCGACTGTTGTTCGGATAAACGCCACGGATCGGGACGATGGTCGAAACAGCGCCCTTGTCTACCGGATCCAGCCGTTGAACGGGACACCAGAGGGCGTCCTCCTCGTCGATCCCATCCTCGGGAAGGTCTCCACTCTGCGGTCCCTCGACTACGAGGACCGCAGACAGTACTCCTTCCTCCTCACCGTATTCGACCGCGGAGAGGAACCGCGTTCCGCCACGGCCACGCTCCAGCTCACCATCCTCGACTCCAACGACGAGAAACCACTCTTTGATCGGTCCAACTATTACCTGACTGTGCGTGAAAATCAGCCACCCGGAACGATCGTCGGTCAGCTGAACGCAACGGACCGTGACCTCGACCCGGACTTCCGACGAATCTCCTACGCCTTCCAGACCGCGAACGGCGTTTTCGATATGGATGACCAGACGGGACTGCTGACCACCCTGCGACGCCTCGACCGCGAGGAGCAGGGGACCTACCGCCTCACGGTGGTTGCGTCCAACCGTGACGGTCCACCGGGCATCGAATCCCGAACCAACGTGACGGTGTTCGTCGACGATGAAAACGACAACGCGCCGTTGTTTCTCTTCCCCGGCAGCGACGGCGTCGACACGGTCGAGCTGGCAGGTCACTCGGCCGTGACTGGCACCGTCGTTACGCGACTCGTTGCAACGGACCGTGACGTCGGCGAGAACGCGGATCTGGTCTACGACATCAACAGCGGAAATGTCGACGATCTCTTCCACATCGACCTCTCCACCGGGGTCATCACCCTGGCGAAGCGGCCACCATCCGTGACGCAGGCCCCCTACGATCAGACGAACCGTCTAGTGGTCGTCGTGCGCGACCGCGGTCAACCCCAGCTCATGTCAGTCGCAGACCTCGTCGTTGTCTTCAACCACAGCCTCGCGGCGGCTCAGACCGGCTCCTCCGACTCCTCAGGGTTCGGCCAGTCCCTGCTCTTCGAGGGCCACAACGTTCTCATCCTCGTCGGGGCAGCCCTGGGTCTCGTCGTCGTCATATCCTGCGTGGCCGTCGCTATCGTCTGCGTTCGGCGTCACCGGCGCATGGTTGCCAAGAGGGCGGCGGAGTTCGCGATGCGATCCGAGGGGTCCCACCAGCATTGCAAGTCCCCTTCGTTCAGCACGAGGGCGAACAGCAGTCGAGGGGTTGGTGGTAGTGGACATGGGGGTCGGTTCGGGAGTTTCGCGTCGACGGTTGAAACGACATCGACGACTCGTAGGTCTGCCTCTGCGGCAGGATGCAGTCTCCTGCAGCAACATCATGCGTGTGATTGCGAGGCGGCCATGATGCTCGATGATGAAACGACTTACATGGATCGACTGAATGATGACTGGCCGCAGATTCAGCAGGATTCCGGTATCATCGCAGTGAGTATATCATAGAGGATACTTCTACCATAATCTAATATATCTTAGGATATAAATACAATGCCTCTACCATGCATCTAATATATCTTATGATAGCTGTTTAATACTCTACCATACATCTAATATATCTTATGATAACTGTATAATACTGTGGCGTTTTCAGCCACAAGACGATAAACTCCGACCGGCGGCCTTGTCAAACTGAAGCTGGAGACAGGCTAATATTAGATTTAATTCCATAAATAATTCTAGGTAGGTCCAATAGCCTTAATTTAGGGCGTAAGTTACGGAGAAGTCGTTTGGGAAGCGACAGAAAGAAACCTGGTGACGATCCGACAATAAATGGATTTTTGGCGAAATAATAACGGTTTTTCTATACGGAAACCCGATAATTTATTTCAAGCCAGACCATAGCGTGCAGACAGCGATATTCCCGTGGAATAAAGCCTGCCACACGGTGCGCTGCTATATACGTGGAGTAATGGCGATTACTCCATGGGCAATGAATATTAACTCTGTTCGTTTCATTGCTCTCTACGCGGTCTTGGCACGTTGAATTGACATTGCTACGTTGGTTTGTTGGTGTCCAAGCGTTCTCTGGTGAATCTGAGAGAAAATATTGTTTCCGAATCGAATCCGCACACGCGGAGGTTAAACGTTTACCTGCGGTGACGATCGAACGGCGGCCGACTGGGCATCGCCCCGTTACGACGCACCAGGGAGAGTTGGTGGTGGCTCATCCCGTCTCACTTGTAACTGTCTCCTGGCATACGGTGCCTTGGTTCCTTGTTCGAAGAGTAGTTTTCCTGACTGCGGAGCAGTCTCGCTGAGTGCTTGCAGCGTAAAAGAAAGCAGTTTACCGCCACTGATCGAGGCTCCGGCGTCGTGTAGACCTCGGCACTCTACCCGCCACGAGCCCGTCAGCATCATACATATCGAAGATTGTTCCTGGTGACTTGTGAAATATTTAAAGACGAGTGGCTGTTTTGGACATCGCTGCTCGGGACCATCTGACCCTCGGTGACACGCCGTTCGCTTTCGGAGCGGCCGGATGCTCGATAGAAAGTATTGCCTCGTGCAGTAACTGTTTCTTTCCTCCTGCGACAAGTCAGTTTTCCTCGTATCTGGCTAAACTTCCTGTTTTGCGGCAGTGAATTGCCCTGTACGTGTGACACAGAACTAAAATCGTTACTCTTGGCGGCCCGCGTCGGTTAATCTGCACGGCCGGCCAAGGGCGAGCGCGCAACCGTCGATAAGCGGTAAGGCCTCGATAATTCTGAATCCTTGTTTCCTGGTATCTGTAGCTGTGGTACCTCTGATAACTGCACACGGCGGCGTTTGGTGACCTCTGCGAACGTCGTGGGATCATCGTTTGCCGCACTTGGGCGACGCATAATTACAGTTGCGATTTGCACCTGGCATCCAGCTCTAATCCATTAGCGAAACCCGCCGGGAGGCATATCCTGGTCAATTGTTACTCGATCCTTGCAATCTCGGTGTCAGATTGTGCGCCTCGGCGGCTGTGTCAAGTTACCTGTGAAGAGCTAATCGATATCTGAAGGCGTTCCGACGGTAGGAGCTCGCGAAAGGCCGTTTTCGGGTCTTTGCGTGTAGTTTCTTACGCGGGCGCGAAAGGCCGGCCTAGTCCCCGGTCTGAACGAATAACTTTGTAACCTGTGGTCCAATCGTTTTGAGCTAAGCGACAATCTTGTTCACCCGAACGAGTAGGAGACTTTTCCTGTTGAGGGTTTGTCTGTATCTGTTACGGTTTCGACGCTACAGTCTAGTGAGAACGCCTCGCGCGTGAGTGGACTTAGCCGACGCGAAACTTGGTTTCCCCGGTCGACGGCCGCCAATAAAAGTGTCAACGTGAATAACTTTGTATCCTGTGATCGGATCGCTTCGAACTAAGCGACAACCTCGTTCATCTTGACGAGTAGAAGACTTTTCCTGTTAAGAGTGTGTCAGTATCGATTACGGTTTCGGCTGTATAGTCTGGAGGAAGCGCCTCGTGCGTGAAAAGGACTTAGCCGATTTCTTGGTCTTTCGCCTGACGCCGCGAAGGCCGACAGCGAACGTCCCAGTTTACGGGAAAACTTTGTCAATTGTTACCGGATCCTTGCAATCTTGGTGTCAGATTGTGCGTCTCGTTGAGTGGGACAAGTTAGTCGGAAGAGAGTTAAGCGATATCTGGAAGGGTTTCGACGGTAGGAGCTCGCGAAGAGTTTTCTCCGTTCTTTTCCCGTAGAGTTCGGTGACGCGGCGCCGCGGCTAAACAAGCGACCGCGGCCGACAGGTCTGTGTGGGCAACGCGCAGTGCCCTAGGTCTGCGAGTGTATTGCGATATTCTTTGACTACCGAATATCTTTCCTTTCACCTCTGGTCTTTGAATCGGCTAGTAGTAGAGCCTGTCGATACGATCGCTTGGCTATATCAGCCGCCGTTGATCAGCGTTGGTTGAAGTCCAAGGTAGATACCGGCCACGACTGGTCGGGTGAGTGTAACTTTGTGAGTTGTTGTGCGAATAACGAAAAGTTGGTGTCATATTGCTCAGTAAATCAAGCGCTCTCTAGCTACGTCGAGAGCCAGTGACCTGTGTCAGTGATTCGAGTTCGTGTCGGAAGCGTCTTACGGTTGCCACCGGCGGTTCCCCCGAACCGCGAAAGACCGTAAGCGTAGCGGTCGAGAACGTGTATCCTTGTCAGTTGTAGTCCGACTTGTACGAGCGGGGTGTTGATCGACTCAGCACGCCCAGTGTAATATCTCTGTAACGTCTGTTGGTGAATATCGTGTGGTAGCAAACGGTGAAAGCTTGTCGTCACCGAGAAGCGCATTTCCGCGACTAAGGGAAATCGCTTACGCATTGTCTAGGAGAACTCAGCTGGTCTAGACAGCTCCCTTTAATTGCATCAGTTACCGGTTCGTTACCCTAAGTTAATTTAGTTAAGGAAGTGTATACCCCTTAGCTAATTTTTAAGCCCCTCATACGGGAGCGATGCTGGTCTGTGGACGGTGACCACGAGCCAAAAGCGATACGAAAATCAGTTACCGTTGACGCCTGTTGCGGCGGCTTACGTGAAGCAAAGAGTCTACCGTACGCATTTCCTCCGGATAGCGTGCGGGAAGCTCAGTGAGTGAGAGAGTCGCGCGCGCTTGGCAACCGCCGCGTACTCCGGCTATTCTGATCTCGGCGTGTTCGGCCGTTGTACAAGTTAATCGCCTCCGAGCGATACAAGGGTGGTCTCCCTAAAGGCCTGGTACCAGAAAAAGACCTATTGGTCGTGTTGGCATACGAGACAATGCCTGTGTCGTTACTTCGTATAGGGTTAAATCCCCTAGAATGGAACTGGTTCCGTTACCTATGGCCGACTGGATGCCAAACTCAGGTTATGCCTCTCGGGAGCGAAGGCGCCTCGACCGTTCGTTGTCACATGGTACGAAAGAGAGAAGACCGTGGAGGGAAGAAAGCAAAGGCAGTCGCGGTAAAGGGAAGTTCCAAGCGCGGGTCGGCTGCCCGTGGAAAAGTGGACCCTGTTTTGAGCATTGGCCATCCTGGCGCTCAGGTCGTTACCTCCCCGGTGACCGCGGACGGGGCAGATGTGGATTCCGACGCGACGGAACTATATTCCCAATTCCGGGCTTCCTTGCTAAGACAATCTTCCCCGGTCGTAACCGAAATGTTGGATTGGCCTAAGTACGATTTGAGAGGCCGTGACGAACGGGGCGTGCCGCCACAATACCTCTACCATACATCTAATATATCTTAGGATAACTGTATAATACCTCTACCATATATACATCTAATATATCTTAGGATAACTGTATAATACCTCTACCATATATACATCTAATATATCTTAGGATAACTGTATAATACCTCTACCATATATACATCTAATATATCTTAGGATAACTGTATAATACCTCTACCATACATCTAATATATCTTAGGATAACTGTATAATACCTCCGCCATACATCTAATATATATTAGGATAACTATATAATACCTCTACCATACATCTAATATATCTTAGGATAACTGTATAATACCTCTATACCATACATCTTATATATCTTAGGATAACTGTATAATACCTGTACCATACCCTAGGATACTTTTGTCACACGTCTATAACCTATACCATACCTTAGGATACATTTGACATGCCTCTGCCATACCTTAGGATACCTGTATACATGTATATAATTCCTCTACTATGCCTTAGAATACCTGTATCAACCATACGGTGTCTTAAAGAGTGAACTATTGGGAGCAGGCGCAGTTTTAAAAAATGAGGCCATTCCATACCACCGAGCCAACCACATAAAAACGATAGAAGTGGATATGCACAGACAACGAAGATGATGCACAGATACAGATAAGGATACAGCGACACAGACAAAGATAATGATTGCCCTGGTTCAAATTTAGACCTTCTTAGACAAGTAGAATAATATATCAATATTCCAGATCCATTTCTGGATATTTCCTGCATTACTGATAGCCGTGCTCAGGTGCACTCATCCGTGGAAGGCGTGAAACGTTTCGAGTCGATTCCCCTCCTAATTGCTTGATTGATTTTGGCTGCGCATGGCTGACCGACCGATTACTTGATCGATTAAGAAATCGATCTCTCAGCTGCGGTTGATTTGTTTGTATACACGCGTCACATGCAATGTTCAATTATCGATCTTTTCTACAGCAGCGAGAACAGTTGCAGCGGATCTTGCACGCAACCAGGTGTTGTGTTCTACAAGCTACATGAATATTTAATATAATCTTAATCTTACTTAATCTAATCTAATCTATTGATTTATATAACGCCTTTATTATAATGTGCCAGGCACCATCGATAGTATGGCCATTATTGGCCTGTATACTTGCCCCGATATAATTATAGTCAAATTCGAGAGACGTTGAGATGGGAAGCCATTAACCAGTTTGGAATTCGTCGTTATTATTATCATTATCGTTATTATTATTATTATTACTATTACTAATACTATTATTATTATTATTATTATTATTTTATTTATTTATTTATTTGCCCCGAGGTATACAGGATCCCTCAGGGACTTCGCTACCGCCTAAAAAATTAGATTATTATTATTATTATTATTATTATTATTATTATTATTATTATTATTATTATTATTAAAATTGTCATGGTTATTAATATTGCTCTCCGCGTGCAAATACAGACATTACCCACTCAGTCACCGTCTCTCACGCTTAAGGACAATACTCACTGATACTCAGGGCCTCTTAAATATCCATAGAAACGCACACAAACACACCACACAAACACACCACACACACACACACACACACACACACACACACACACACACACACAAACACACCACACACACACACACACACACACACAGAGACAGACGCATTTTGTCTGACAGTCTGAAACACATCATCGGTTTTTCGTGTGCATCAGCTTGTATGTCTGTATGACTGTCTGTCGTCTGTCTGTCGTTCACCAACTGCCGCATCCCCGTTGTCTTTTTACCTGTCTCAGCATCAGCATCAGCCGTCCATCTTCTTCTCCGCCAGGTGTTACACCTTGCTTGCTCTACAGATTAATAGTATACAACAATGTATACCTGAACGACTTCACCTGCATTGATTGTTTGCAACCGCTCGAGCTACTGACCGGATTTGCAGATAACCTACAAATCCATTTACAAATATACATTATATAATATATACATATGTATATCATATATATCATATATATATCATATATACATATAATATATATATGCCTTTAGACCGCTAGGCCCATGCAGGTCCATTTACTGTTAGGCCTTGAATCAATTTCATTGAGCTGGTGACCACTAAGTCTTAAGTGTTTCTCGATGCAAGGTAATAGATTCTACGTGTGTGTGTGCGTGTTTGCGCGTGTGTGCATGTGCGTGTGCTGTGTGTGTGTGTGTGTGCGTGCGCGCGCGCGTGTGTGTGCATGTGTGTGAGTGTGTGTGTGCATGTGTGTGTGTGTGCATGTGTGTGTGTGTGCATGTGCGTGTATGTGCATGTATGTGTGTGTCAATACAAGGGATTTACATGTTGTATATTCTACATGTGTGTGTGTGTGTGTGTGTGTGTGTGTGTGTGTGTGTGTGTGTGTGTGTGTGTGTGTGTGTGTGTGTGTGCTGTGTGTGTTCGATTCGTGGCGCGGCCTTTCTTCTTCAAACTGGATTCTAATGTTTGATCTCTGCTCAAATCAATTAATCTCTGACGACTACATATATATACTAATATATTATATATGCTGATATATATATACTAATATATATATATATATAGTCTTATATATACAGCAGCAGCAGTGGTATACAAAAACGATTTTCACACACGTGTAAGTGTGCCACCATTTCTCGTCGCTACTCGCCTATCACCACAGCTCAATGAAATCGATTTATCGCCTAACTGTAAATGGACCTGCATGTATTATAGGCCAACTGGTCTAAAGGCCTATACTGATGGTTAATGGACACGGTGATGTCCGATTGGTTGAGAGCGTATAGGCCTATATACAGTCTAAGTCGTGTCATTCATTTCTCTAAAGTGCTACTCGATAGTTGAGATAGTTGATGCAGGGCACCAGTTTATTCACGAGCGTTGCGCTGTATCAGTGGGGATCCAAGCCCATGGCAGTTGCGCATAGAGACCAAACGCGATATAGGCTGTGACAGCCTGCAGTGAGTACGAGACTCAGGGGCTTGGAAGTCGTTTTCTCGTTGTTGCAAGACGAGACCTACCGGGCTCAATATACTAGTATAATAATTATTACAAATAAATGTATACATGCATTCACAAGTTTTCTTTTATTTTATGCAATGAGATAATCACTCCATCAACTGTATGATTATGCTCCATTACCAATAACACCTCACTGCTTCCCAAACCAAAAACTATACTAATCTAGAATTCAGTCTTTAATTCAAAGACTCATTAATAATAATAGCTAAAGGTATACATCCAGACTCATCATCATCATCATCATCATCATCATCATCATCATCATCATCATCATCATCATCATCATCATCATCATCATCAAAATCCATGGGCTAAATACCCGTAGGTGTCCGACGCCACTCTCTGTCTGAGTCTGTCTCGCATCATGCTGCACAGCTTCAACCGGTCCGGTCAGCAGGTCTGCTCCATACCATTAACATCTTGGAGCAGCTATACCACCTTCTGTCCCGACCAGCCTGTGCATGTCAGCTCCACATCATGACACCTTGAAGCATCTGGGTCGCTATGTCACTTGTGCCGTGGTTTTTGCGGATTTCAGTCGTCTTGGTCTTTTACTGCCAGAGTATCGCCACCCATCTGGCAAACATTCATCCTTTTGTCCGGGCTTAGGACCGGCACAGGGACGCTGTTGGTTCCCTGCGGCGGAGGATGGATGCAGTTTAACGTCGTGCCCAGGACGATCCAGACTAGCGCCGGTAATAATGCCGATAACAGACTAGCGCCGGTAATAAAGCCGATAACAGTGTAAGCTCATACGAAACGGGAACATGGTCATTTTCTGCGTCAACCTATAACAATCGGGTGGTGTACGTCCCTCACTACCCCGCCAATATCGACGCCTACTCTGCCGGGACTCGTGGCGTCTCTTGCCCTATATTTGCCTTGTTGCTGATTGCGCCTAGCCCGTAAAAAGATCCCTGCTGATTCAAGCGTAACGATCAGCTGACATTGAACCATTGGGCGTAATATACGACAGCCTGCTGCACTCTGCATACACGGCTCTCATTGAGCACATGGATTTCTTTCTGTATTGAGCGACTCAGTGTGATTTTTGTGTCGATGTTGTTTATATACAGCGGGTGGTTTTTTTTGTTAGAAACATAAACATGGACGCCATAGACATAAACACCGCACAGTATATAAATATACTTATATAACAATGTAATATAAAAAATATAATAATAATAATTAAATGTAAATATATAATGATATAATATAAATATATAAGCATAAACACCAAACAGTCTTACATGCCTTTAGGGGTAGGACGGTATCCTTCAACTGCCACAGTCTTTGACGCAGAAGAGGAGGAGGGGAGCAGGAGGAGAAGGATGAGGAGAAGTGAGAAGAAGAGGAAGAAGACTGTATTTGCCTCAAGATGTCTGTGGGACTTGTGCAAGCGGTTTAATAGAAAGTATGCCTTTATACTTACTTGCAAGCTTGACTACTTACCTGCATACTTACATACTTAATTTTTTTGCTTACTTACCTACCTACCTACCTATCTACCCACCCACCTACTTACTTACTTACTTACTTACTTACTCACTTACTTGAGTATTCATTACCTAACGCAGCGTTTCCCAAACTGGGTTCCGCGGAACCCAAGGGGTTCTGCGGGGCGAGCACAAGGGTTCCGCGAGAAGTTGAGGAAAAGAATTTTTTTCCAATACAACATTTGAAGCAGCTTTTGAAAATGCACTGGAAGTTTGTCACCGTAAAGCGCAAGTTTAAAAGAATCACCAAGTCTGATCTTGTAGCAGTAGCAACAAACAGTGATTTTAATTTGTTTGTGTGAAAATTTGCCAAAATTGAGTGACTTTTACGTACGCTAGCTAGAGTTCTAACCTATTTTTTTTATTAATGTTGAAACTTGGAACGCTTTCCAAACTCACACAATTTTTTAATGGTTCTCGAGGAAACCATCGTTCAGAAATTGCAAATAATTTTCACGACCTGAAAGCGAACTTGGTTAGATGCTTCCTTTTCCTGAATTACGATAATAGGATACGAAACCACTCAATTAAGGTGAAAAGCAGCCAACTCTTCTAACGGTGACTAAACGAACTTCTAATTGACCTATCACGAATGAGGCAGAATTCCAATGAACCTTCACATTCTAACCTCATGTAGGGCCTACACAAATCGTGGTTTTTAAAACAGTGCAATTTAATCTTTCATGATATTGTAAGAAAAATAAACCTTCTAAAATTTAGTGTATTTAGGTATGTAGGGCAGTAGGCTTATAATTATTAGTAGGCCTAGCCTTTGCTTCCCGTGCATTCAGCATGATTCAATGCGTTTAGTTGAGATTGGGGTTCCGCCCGAAAATATTAGGACACGAAGGGTTCCGTGGCCCAAAAAGTTTGGGAAACGCTGACCTATAACGTAACTGACTTTGTCACCCAGAACTCGGTCATGTATAATAGGCCTAATATTATTATGTCTACAGGTAGAATTAGTGCTTCTATTTAACGATAACGGTCGTATCACGACTATAAGTCGATGAGCCCCGCCCTCCTCCTTTATCCATGATTTAGACTGGCAACTCCGAGCACCACGTGACCATTGGATAGATTCCAAATTTCCAACAGTTGTCTAACGCCACGTTATGCCATATAAAATGCCGTTGACATCAACAGGGGCAGCATGTTCCTTGCTTATCATCTTCATCCACACTGCAGCCATTAAACACAGCTGTCGAACGCGTAAGATCGCTGGAAAGCGTTTTTATTGGTGTCTAAATGTATTGCGCGCCTGACATTATTAGCAACGGCGTATACCCTGTGTAGGCTATAGACACTAAACGCTCAGCCCCGTTCTTTCTCATCTGAATGCTGTCCATATCACCCATCCCCGCCTTTGCTCTTTTTTCAGCAGCTGTTGTCCATTCACGGTTGAAAACACGGCTTCAAACGTGTGAATATAAATAAAAAGATGGCGATTTGCTCTGGAATAATAATGAGCTTTTTTGTGCTATGCGTGAATGTACACGGTTTTTTAAATATAATTTATAACTGGAAAGTTGAACTGTACACTGAACAATATTTTATTCCATTGAATTGTCTTTTATTCCGTTGTATTTATTATTCTATTGTGTTTTATTGTATTATGTGGTATTGTATTGTATTTTATTCTATTGTATTCTATCGTATTGCATTGTATTGCATCTCGTTCTATGCTAATCATTGTTGTCTCGAACGCAGCTGTCTATCCCAACAGGAAATTAATTCGCCAGTCATCGCAAAATTAATCTATTTGTTCCAATTACAATTTCTTCTAAGTCTCGTTCATATAATAGGACCCACACATCTAAACCAACAGACATACAGGCCGATAAATAGACAGACAGACAGACAGAAAGACAAGCAGACAGACGAAAGTACAAACGGACAGACAGACTGACATATTACATGCAGACACACTGACTGACTGACTGACTGACTGACTGACTGACTGACTGACTGACTGACTGACTGACTGACTGACTGACTGACTGACTGACCGACACATTGACTGGCTGACTGACTGACTGACTGACTGGCTGACTGACTGACTGACTGGCTGGCTGACTGACTGACTGATTGACTGACTGATTGACTGACTGATTGACTGACTGACTTACTGACTGACAAAATGACTGGCTGTTTGACTGGCTGACTGACTGACTGACTGACTAACGGACAGACTGACGAACAGACAAGCAGAGACAGACTGACGCGAGCAGACAGCCAGGCATGCAATGATGGAAGCTCAGCATGACTGAGTTGATTGATTCGGTGAATGATTGACAGGAGAATGAATTAGAAAGCAATGAACAAAACCTTTGTCTAACACGTCGTCCTCTGTAATTATTTCGTTGAATACCAGGCGAGACAGACAGACAGACAGACAGACAGAGACAAAGAGAGACAGACAGACAGGCAGACAGAGAGAGACAGAGACTGGCTGTACTGCGAGAAGGGGATTTGCAATACATCTGAGAGACGTGTGCACTTGGATACAGAGCAGGTTACAAATCGAATCATTTCTGTCTTAGCCATTGCTTTCTGCAGCTCGCCTCTTCTTCTTCCTCTTCTTCATAGTCAACGTCCTTCTCGTGCTCCACCGCCTCCTCCACTTACCTCCCTCG
>CATKHU010000115.1:0-5000 GCA_949752735.1 Lumbricus terrestris
AGACTTATAAACTGTGTAGGACGAGGCCTGGTTTTTCAATGACCCAGATACAAGGCCTTTTTTAAACATGCAGTTGTACACAAAATGTGCAGTTCTAAATGGATTTGTGCGTGTGTGTGTGTGTAATATTCATTACTGAGATGTTACGCTTGACTTGGTTTTTTAAATAATAAAAATAAAAAAATCAATAAAGTTGTAATCTTGTAACATTTACATACTCTAATCCCTACAGTCGAAGTAATTCTGTCTTAACCACAAGCTTCAGGAACACTTCATTTCGTTTTGTGTTCTGTCTTAAGCCAGCACTGCTCCCGAATTGGCCGATGTCTGTTCCGTCACTAATGCGCTGGTCAGAAACTAGTGAGAAAAACAATTACCGATAGACTATAGCTAGAGAGACCAAAGCTTCGAAAAACAGCATATACCCAAGAGTAAAAGATTGTAGTGGGATGATTGAAAATCTATTATAAATCCGTTCTATTTGACTTTTATTAAACTCGTTGCTTCTCACTATGTGATGATAATGTAGAATGTACGTTCGTATAAGACTTATAAAAATTATGACAGTCTAAGATTTGCAACCAAATTTCTCCAAAAATATCCCACCTATAGCATTTTCATGGGCATCAACTGGATCCATATCATCTCCACATGCATGCCACCACATGGGAATAAGGGTTCATTGGAAAATGCTCCTGGAAAAGGGAGTTCTCTTGCTTCCTTTTGTCTGCACTACAACTATGAAGAATTAAGTCTTTGCGTACAATATAGAACTCAAAAATACATACAGAGTGGTCTGGAATGGCCTTCCCTTAGAATTACGCCCACATCGCGGCTCTATCAGCATCTGTCCTCAACAAACTTAACTGTTCTTTTTGCTGGAGTCGGAAGCCACCCGTGAGTATAGTTTCCTTGAAGAGGCGCTATAAAATTACAGAATGAATGAATGAATGTAGCATGGACCCGGTTAGCTCACCCTTTTACAATTAATGTGCTATTCTATTGGATGACCTCCGTCGTTATTGATCTGGAGAAACTGTATGACACTTGTGATCTTCAAACTGTCTCAATCCCTTAATACAGCGAAAGAGAATTTGTCTAAAGGTGCTCGGAACCATGTTTTTCTACTCCAGCCAGACATCCACATTGTCGACGCCCATATAGTGCAGTAAATAAAAATGGCTTTAAAAGTGTCCATGCAGCAGTGGGTAGTATTTCAGATAAACCAGCGTTTCTGCTGTCAGCAGACATCATCACCTTTAAGAAATGTGGCTCATTCGTTCCCATTCCGTTCACGTCTCGTGCAGCCGAGAGCGACGTCGACTCGAGTTCCAATATATCGATCGAGCTGAGAGAGAGAGAGAGCGCGATGCCATGAGGAGCAGCACGCCAAAAGATTATGTTCGCTCTGCGGTCATGCCAAGTCAATTTTTCGATGAAGTCTTGGTAGGAGGAAGGAGGAGGAGGAGGACGAGAAAGAGGAGGGATGGAGATTTTTAAAGAGGAGGATAGGAAGCGTAGGAGGAGGAGCAGAAGGAGGAGGAAAAGAGGACGAGGAAAAGGCGAGGACGAGGAGAAGAGAACGAGAAGGACGAGGACGAGAAAGAGGAGGTGGTGGAGGTCTTGGGAAGAGGAGTAGGATAAGAGTAGGAGGAGAAGAAGGGGGAGAAGAACAGGAGGAAAAGAGGAGGATGAGGAGAAGAGGAGGACGAGGAGGCGATCGTGTATATATCGCGCATGATTGAAACGGCAGCAGCAGCAGCAGCAGCGCCGCCTGGAGGCGATCCTTGGTCGAAGCAGAGTTCCCCCCACTCCCACCGCCCCCACCGTGTGTGTGATCGAGTGACGGTCGAAATTGACGACTGAATGCGTTTGCGAGGTACAGACGGCGACTGGAACGGGAAGACGCCCTTCTTGGAGGAAGGATGGAAGGAAGAGCGGCAGGTAGGGAAGACTGGAGGAGGAGGAGGAGGAGGAGGAGGAGGAGGAAGATAAGGAGGCGGAGGAGGAGGAGGATGTGGGGAAGACTACGAGGAAAAAGAGACGGAACAAGAACAGGAAATAGGGGCAGGATGAACAGGTAAAGAAAGGGGACAAATGGAGACGAAATACGAGGACGAGAAGACGGAGAGGGAGGAAGGGAAGAAGATGAGGAGATGGGGAGAAAAGGGAGGAAGAAGGAAACGAAGAGAAGGGGAGGAAGGGGAAGAGAAGGGGGAAGCGGACGTTGCGAGAGGACGATAAGGAAGGTAATAACGACGAGAGGGAGAAACAGACGTTGCTCGAGGTAATAAGATGACAGGGAGTATAATTTAAAGGAAATTGAGAAAGTGGAAGAGAGCAGAGAAGGCTGGAAAAGCAGACGGACAAATGGATATTTGCACCAGGAATAGGAGGAAGAGGAGGACGATGAAGAGAAGAAAGGCGAGGAGACAGATCATGAGGAAGATAATTAGGAAGAAGCGGAGAACTGAGGATCGGGAAGAGCATGGAAGAGACGCAAAGCAATATTACGGACGATAATTGAAGTGGAAGCAACGACAACGAGATCGAGGCTAAACCTCCCAATTAACCCACACCACTTGAATCCTCCTCTATTCCATGCGTCTCTCAGCTACCCCCCCCCCCCCCCCCATCCTCCCCCCCAACCAACCACCTGCCAATCCGCTGCCCATCTTCTTCCAACTTTCCCCTCCTCCTCCTCCTTCTCCTGCTGTCCATTATATGTCTTAGCTGCGAATCCCAATGGTGACCTGCGACCCATTCATTCTACAGAAACATTTCTTCGGTCGTCATGAAATATTAATTGCTCAGTGGAGCTGGAGAGTCGATTGTAGTAACGCCGAGGCCTCTCCTCCTCCTTCCTTCTTCCTTCTCCTCCTCCTCATCCTTCCACCATCTCCTCCTTCTTCTTCTCCTCCTCCTCCTCTTTCTTCTCTTCCTTCTCCTCTCCTCCTCCTCCTTCTTTTTCCTTCTCCTTATTCCCCTCCTTCTTCTCCTCATCCTCCTTCCTCTTCCCCCATCTCCTCCATCTCTTCCTTCTCTTTCCTCCTCCTCCTCCTTCTCCTCCTTATTTTCCCTTCTCCTTATTCCCCTCCTCCTCCTTCCTCCTCCTCTTCCTCTTACCCCATCTCCTCCATCTCTTCCTTCTCTTTCCTCCTCCTCCTCCTTATTTTCCCTTCTCCTTATTCCCCTCCTTCTTCTCCTCCTCCTCCTTCCTCTTCCCTCCATCTCCTCCATATCTTCCTTCTCTTTCATCCTCCTCCCTGTCGTCCTCCTCCTCACCCGTCCTCAGACCCCGACCTGTTAACTGAGGGAGACTCGATTTACGACCGCCACTCCTAGTTATAATCAGTTGGAAAAGGTTGTCGTATTGTGGTCGCCTTTAGTCTCGTTGTCTCCATTGTTTAATTGTCATATAAATCATGGTCTTGAATTCGTTTTTGTCATATTGTCCTGTTTCGAGTCTTTTTGTCTTGAATGATTGGTCATCCTATTGTTGGCAATTTGTTGCTAACCCTTGTTACCATAATAATTGGTATGCCCCTACCGTTTTGTAAAGTGCTTACAAAGCTAATCGTAAACTTTAGTAGCACATTAGTGGCTGTGTTATGGCATCATATAAATTTTCGTCATTACATTACATTACATTACAATAGACAAAGTGACTGGCTATGTTACCAAACTGATAAATAATTCAGGTTTCATATTAAAGTTTCTATGACTCGGAAAGTTCAATATATATTCAGTTATGTAACTAACAGTTTGGATCAATGTTGGTGAGCTGCCCTATTTAGGCTTTAACGTGAAGCTTCTCAGGCTTTACTGTCTCATCCTCGAGTTCTCTTTCTTAGAAGTAATCTACTAGCGAGAGGAGTGGAGTATATTGCACCTAATAGTTACTTCCCGTTTAGGTATATGTACGTGTCAGTCAACGACGTGTCAACGCGCCAATCGCAACACCCGGAGAGAGGTTTATGGCAGAGAGAGTCAAGCCCATGCAGATGAACTCTACACCCAAATATGACGACGACGCTTCAGCAGAAACCCGTCGCTAGAGGCGCTCCCTGTATACACGCTAGACAATAAACAATTTATTATTGGAGTCGCGAAGAACATAAAGTTTATCAGCAAGCAAACAATCCTCGTCGTCCGGGTTAGCTATATAGGGTTGGTGAGAGTGCAAGTCACTGTGAGTGGGGTGTGTTTGCCCCCCCCCCCCGATGGTGGACTGGATCATTTAATAAATCTCTGGCTAGAAAGCACGGTTCGTGCATGGAGACCTTAACCCTTTATCGACCGAGGAGGGTATGTCCCAATTGTCCCATACCATTTACAACACTTTGGTTAATTGGTAAACTGGTTAAATGGCGCTGCACCCATTCAACTCCGCAGCGGTGGTGGTTCGATTAATTCATAACCATGTTGGAGGTTATACGAACACCATAGAAAACCTGCATATTGCATAGGCTATAATCTCAAGGCGGACATACACACTTAGAAGACTCACCATTGGAATTATGTAGATGCTGCATTGTTGCATATATATATGTTATATTTATATATGTAATATATATATTTATTTATAATGTTCAATTGTTGGACTGTTCTTCATTTATATTGCTGTAGTCCAATTGCCACATTTGTAAGAAAGTCGCAATCAACAACAAAAATCATCGATCAACAACTTGCCATGGCTCAATAAAAATTGCCATCACTATTGATAAAAAAATCAATCAATCACCAATGTGATCAAATGACTCGATAATCGAATCGCCAGATCAGAGGTCTGAGATGAAATGAAGACAGACGACAGGAAAGAAAGCAATTCTCCTGAAGAGACAATCTCTTCCACCCGCCCCCCCACCCCACCCCACCCCACCCCACCCCACCCCCACTCCTAACCCAATACATCAAGTATACAAGGTGATGTACAAATGTTCCAAATTGACATGCACCATTTCACTTGGCTCCTAAAAGGCCGCATTTAATGCGGATGC
>CATKHU010000115.1:10000-15515 GCA_949752735.1 Lumbricus terrestris
TCCGCATTTTGGTGTACAGACATGGTATAATAAACAAACGTACATCATTTCTATATCCGATCAATGTCAAAATGTTTTCAAATAGCACAAAATCCTAATTCCACAATCCAGTATAATTTTCTTTAAATAAAAAATGATGTTCTTTTAATGACCAACAATTTATGCTTCACTTTGGTTTATATGGTAGGTTCTATGACATTTAAATAAGATAAAGCATTCTCGTTAAAAACGAAACGGGACTAAACCATAGACATATAGATCTGACCCACTGACCATTGAGCACACATTCGCCTTAATAAGACTCTCCTCCTCCTCCAACACCTCCTCCTTCATCATCTCCTCCTCCTCCTGCTCTCCTCCTCCTCCTGCTCTGAGCAGTGCTCTCCTCCTCCTCCTCCTGCTCTGAGCAGTGCTCTCCTCCTACTCTCGTCACCAGATGGCCAATTTCCATTCTAAGCAGACCGAACGTTCCTTCGTTCGCCTTCCTCTCCATCCACTTCACGAGACGTCACCGCAACGTTTGTCCCTGTGGAACGACCCGCTAAATAAGCTGCTGATGCAGTCGATCGGTTTATATAAAGGTTGTGTCAAACCATTGCACGGTCTCTCTCTCTCTCTCTCTCTCTCTCTCCCTCTCTCTCTCTCTCTCTCCAGTCTATTGCAGCTTCATCGTCAACTAAACTCTTGAAATTAATGTCTGCCATATTTCATGTCTGCCATATTTCATGCAACATAATAATGTAGTCTCGCCGGTTGTCAAATATCAGTTCCGACACACCTCCATCGTATTATTGGGTCGGGCGGCAGAGCACTTTTTAAAATGAATTGTTGACTGTGGATGGTATATTCAGATTGCTGGCATGCAGCAACAGCATAATGTCTATGGCATAAAAATTTGCATGGCCATATTGTTTCAATGAAAATTTTCAGAAGACCAATTCTTGAATTCATTGAAAGTTTTTCAAGCTTTCTGATGACCGTTAATTCAGCCAACAGCATTTGAAGATTCGTTGCCATCTCGGAATTCTCTTTCACATCATTTAATGATAAAATACTTATAAAATACTAGAACATTCCTGGTTTTATGCAAAAGCACATTTTGATCTGCCATGAGTTGTTGTCTTAGAATACCTATCATATTCGTTTAATGGTAAAAAAACCTGATAGACACATGTCAATCAGTTACAAAAGCAGTTGAACAGATGGAAGTATAATACCTGAGAATGTCCTTAACCATGTCTATTACATTTACATCATAGGTCCTTAATCATGTTTATTGGATTTGCCTTATAGGTCCCTAATCATGTCTAGTAGATTTACCTTATAGGTCTTTAATCATGTCTATTGGATTTACCTTATAGGCCCTTAATCATGTCTATTGGATTTGCCTTGTATACGTCCTTAATCATGTCTATTGGATTTGCCTTGTAGGTCCTTAATCATGTCCATTGGATTTACCTTAGAATGAGTGTAGAAAATTACAGAAAGAATAATTTTATGTTTATATGCTAGGCTGATGAGATTAGATCATTATTTTGTCATAATTGATGAGCATATAGGGTATATAGCTTTCTAAACAAAACACGTGAGATGCAGAGCATGTCGTCTTTGATGGACAATGTATACAATCAAAGATGACACACAGTTTAATTAAATAAAATGCACCTCAAAGTACACATAATATTATAGATTACTGCCACAAAGTCATCTCAAGTGCTGTACAGTGACAACTTACAAGGCCTACATGTATATAAGCTCCAAGGACCTAGCTGTATTATAGGACTGGAATCTCGTGACCATTTTGCGGAAGTCTATTTCACTCTCAACCAGTGCTTAAAGTGTAAAAGCAAGTGCCTGGACGTCCGTCACTTTTCAGGTGGCAGGACGGCATATAGATTTTTGAAAACAAGTGCCTGGACGCCGTCCATGACCGTCCCGCCACACTTTAACCCTGCTCTCAACCATAGATGCCGAACTTACTTAAAATTCCGCCTCTAATGCTAAAGATTATGTTTTGAATTTTAAAAAGGCATTTTTTATGTTGCAAACATAAATAATCATCAATCTGCCTTCATATAATTATATGCAATTAATTGAATGTTTTTATTTTGTAAACAAGATGTCAAATTTTATCGTACTCCAATAAAAGGCTATCGTCCAAAACTTGTACAACGAAGTAAAAGAAGATTCCGGTCCGGTGCATAAAACGGTCGTTGGACCCTTGATCTAAGATATATGGACAAAATGACAGGTAACACAGAATGGCGAAACCTCAAAAAATTGTAGACAGAGCAACAACAACAACAACAAAAACGACGACAGCAACAGCAGCAAGAACAGCAGCACCAGCAACAACAATAAATTAGGGCCTAGCGGCCATTAATCAGAGCCGTCTATTCTATGGCTGCATCGGTGTTGACTTGACAAGGCAGAAGCCATTTTGATGGCACAGCACAATGAACCGTCTAATCACGTCAAATCGTCAATACACAAACAACTGAAAATTACGACGCACGTTTTTAAATACCTGCCGACGCCGACGCCGACGCCGACGCCGCCGCCGCCGCCGACGGAGCATAAGAGCCGTAAATGGTCGGCTTTTGTCTTCCAATGATCGCCGGTCGGTCAGTCTGCAATAAGTCCATCGGTCACGGCAACAGAGTCAAGACTCATTGCGCTCTTGTCGCCACCCCCATCCCACCCCCCACAACCTCCGTGATTGCGGCGGACGTAGCAGCCAAGTACACCCCGGGCGTACGTTAAATATTGATTCGGGCAAATTGGTAATTTTTTCGAGTAGCAGAAGGCGCTGACGACAGAAATCCAAAGCACGCCTGCAGTGACGACTGAATGCATAGAAGGTGGAGAGATTGGTCAACTATACAGTCTCTGTACATAGCAGACATAGTCGACTCGATGTTCATAGTCCAAGAACTACAGTCTCTGTTCACACTTGACTATGTCCAATATTGTAGGATTGTGTGTATAGCAGCCCTTGTTGAAGCCCTGAGGGCAGGCAGGCAGGCAAGCAGCGGAAGTGTCCCTGACATAAGAGGGCGCGCGTGTCCAGTCCTCTATAACCCTCACTGCACCATTACTCATAAACAGTGTACGGCGGTGTACTAATTACTAGCAGAGTTCGTTTGGCGGTGCGAATGAAGAACAGACTTTTAGAGACATCTTTATGGTGAAGCTAAAACCAGGCCACCCGACGACATTGTAAGGACTACGACGGTCCTAAACAGCTAATTATCAGTGGACAATATCATGTATGCAGGCCAATGTATAATGACGGCGGTGCTACATTATTAGCGACATTGACTGAGCCGTGTTGTTGTTTCTGAGCAATAGTATTCGGTCTCCTAATAAAGTCTCATCAGGGAGGGAGTCCATGATAGACAATTATATAGACATCTATATGGGGCCATTTCTAGTAATCGTTAACTTATTGTACCTCAATTTCCGGAAAATCTCGCCATTGCTACAGTCTCTGCTACTATATACACACATGTGCGGTTACAATTATCAATCAATCAATAGGCCTATTATAGGCCACTATTCTCACCGAAAATACCTCTTCCACCACTACAATAGATGCATATACTATACTCTCATAACCACTGTAATACTCCTACTACACTAATTTGCCGCTATCGTATAGGTAGTATCGTTTCTGTTGTAGGCCTATGTACAGCAGCCCCTTGTTGAAGCCCTTATCAACTTGTTGCTGTAGCTTCTATTTTAAGTTCGCTAATATATAGGCCTAGCAGGCTTATACAAAATGCAACTAAACCATTAGGCCTAGCAAGACCATCTTATATTCAATTCAACCACTCGACTCAACCCGCTCCTATTCCGTCAAACGCACTTCCGCCCTTGAGGTGATCTTATCGCTAGAATTTGGAAGTCGCTTCATATTCCATCAGTCTCTCTCTCTCTGAAATAAACTCCGGCCAGGATTAGCGAATATATATACGCCAAACAACCTGATCCGTCCTATTTTAGACGCAGTGAACAAAGCTGCACCTCGTGCTATTTATGGCCGCTCACCCGAACCTCATGAAAACACATTAAATTTATTTCAATTCTGTCCTCATTTCAGACCTTCATCTTAACCTCTTTCCAGCTCACATTCCAAACACCATCGACCGCAAACGTCTCATCATTATTGCCACGATGCATTGGACCGTGAACCGGAACGAATTCCGACCTTTCCAATAAGCCATCCATCGATTCGGTTCTGATTGGGCGCCTGTCCGTAAACCGGTGCTGACGACAATAATTAGCTTTTCTATAGCGCTGCAACATTCCGAGCACGGAGACAAAACAAATCTTCAAGTTGCGCCTAACCTTTGCCTACCAAGATGCAGTCCTTACATTTGCATTGCAACAAATCTGGCTTTAAAGTCTACAATAAATCCGAATGGACGATCAAATCCGCATCTGAACGAATAATCTCGACGATTAATCGTCTGTTTACGAAGGCGGCACCGGTCGCCAGCGCATGCTCGCTAAACACGCTAAAAACACGCTAAACACGCTAGGGGCCGCCGCGCTCAAAGCCGACCGATTTGCGAGCACATTTCGAACGCTAATGAAATCAATAAATCGCAAGAAACTGAACGCCGCCGTTTCTTCCTCCTCCTCTTCCTCCATCCTCCTCGTCACCTCCCTCCAACTCCTCCATCCTGCCCCTCTTCCTTCCTTCAGCCTCCTCCTCTTCTCCTTCACCTCTTCCTCCTCCCTCCTCCTCCTCTCCTTCTACTCTTACTCCTCTTCCTTCCTCCTCCTCGTCCTCCTACTCTTCGTCCCTCCTCCTCGTCCTCCTCTTCCTCCTCCTTCTCCTCTTTCCTCATCCCTCCATCCTCCCCTATCTCCTCCTCCTCCTCCTCTCTTCCTCCTCCCTCCATCCTCCCCTATCTCCTCCTTCTCCTCCTCCTCATCCCTCCTCCTCCTCTTCCTCCCTTCTCCTCCTCTTCCTCCCCTACTCCTCCTCCTCTCCTCCTCTCTTACTCCTCCTCCTCCTCCTCCTCCTCCTCCTCCTCCTCCTCCTCTCCTCCTAATGCAGTTCGGCGAAACAAGTCGACCAGTCGTATATGAACGCCTGCGTGCGTTCATCAACTATTCCTCGCGTAGCTTTCGCGAAGAAACGAGGATTTCCGGCCGCAGCGAAGAATTGGCCCGGCTTCATCAGAAGCCCATAGAGGAGGCTTAGAAAGCCATTTCGAGCGCTGGCTGCGTTTGCTTAAGCAACGGCGGCAACTGCTTAAGCCAACGATAATATCATCCTAATAATGTTTCAACGGTCGACTCGAGATCATACGATGAGGGAGGGAGGCAGAGAGGGAGGGAGGCAGGGAGGGAGAAAGAGAGGGAGGGAGGGAGGGATGCGGGGATTGGAGATGGCTGTTACAACAGCTATGAATTGACGATCGCCGATCGGACGGCCATAACGCCGCAATAAATATTCGTCATCACAAATAATTATAAGTTTATATTGTAATCGTCATCATCC
>CATKHU010000116.1:5000-30421 GCA_949752735.1 Lumbricus terrestris
GCCAGTCCCAAGCCTGGTAATTAAGGAGGAGGGCTCCGCTTTCTTAACATCATTCGGCTGATTTCCATCTTGTCCGTCTCTTTTGAACTCCAGGGGGCAGCCTGAGCCAGTGCAATATGTCTTGGCATACTTTGTAGTTTTTTTTAACCTATCCCGCCCGAGCCTCGTTGTTTCCTTGGAGGGAGAGAGGGATTGACTACTCCAAACCTGAACCCTGATCCCTAGACCGGGCATTAACGTATTTACGGGCCGCGCGTCTGGTTTCATTTCATCTTTGGCAGCCGACGAGTCAACAACTCTCTTCTTGAAGCGGTCCCTTAGACCCGTAATTACCTGACAGAACACCAATTTAACATACACTTGACTGACTTAGAGTAACTCCGCCACGGCAATAGGCCACACACCATCCTGACCTATTGTCGTGCCAGTCCCAAGCCTGGTAATTAAGGAGGAGGGCTCCGCTTTCTTAACATCATTCGGCTGATTTCCATCTTGTCCGTCTCTTTTGAACTCCAGGGGGCAGCCTGAGCCAGTGCAATATGTCTTGGCATACTTTGTAGTTTTTTTTAACCTATCCCGCCCGAGCCTCGTTGTTTCCTTGGAGGGAGAGAGGGATTGACTACTCCAAACCTGAACCCTGATCCCTAGACCGGGCATTAACGTATTTACGGGCCGCGCGTCTGGTTTCATTTCATCTTTGGCAGCCGACGAGTCAACAACTCTCTTCTTGAAGCGGTCCCTTAGACCCGTAATTACCTGACAGAACACCAATTTAACATACACTTGACTGACTTAGAGTAACTCCGCCACGGCAATAGGCCACACACCATCCTGACCTATTGTCGTGCCAGTCCCAAGCCTGGTAATTAAGGAGGAGGGCTCCGCTTTCTTAACATCATTCGGCTGATTTCCATCTTGTCCGTCTCTTTTGAACTCCAGGGGGCAGCCTGAGCCAGTGCAATATGTCTTGGCATACTTTGTAGTTTTTTTTAACCTATCCCGCCCGAGCCTCGTTGTTTCCTTGGAGGGAGAGAGGGATTGACTACTCCAAACCTGAACCCTGATCCCTAGACCGGGCATTAACGTATTTACGGGCCGCGCGTCTGGTTTCATTTCATCTTTGGCAGCCGACGAGTCAACAACTCTCTTCTTGAAGCGGTCCCTTAGACCCGTAATTACCTGACAGAACACCAATTTAACATACACTTGACTGACTTAGAGTAACTCCGCCACGGCAATAGGCCACACACCATCCTGACCTATTGTCGTGCCAGTCCCAAGCCTGGTAATTAAGGAGGAGGGCTCCGCTTTCTTAACATCATTCGGCTGATTTCCATCTTGTCCGTCTCTTTTGAACTCCAGGGGGCAGCCTGAGCCAGTGCAATATGTCTTGGCATACTTTGTAGTTTTTTTTAACCTATCCCGCCCGAGCCTCGTTGTTTCCTTGGAGGGAGAGAGGGATTGACTACTCCAAACCTGAACCCTGATCCCTAGACCGGGCATTAACGTATTTACGGGCCGCGCGTCTGGTTTCATTTCATCTTTGGCAGCCGACGAGTCAACAACTCTCTTCTTGAAGCGGTCCCTTAGACCCGTAATTACCTGACAGAACACCAATTTAACATACACTTGACTGACTTAGAGTAACTCCGCCACGGCAATAGGCCACACACCATCCTGACCTATTGTCGTGCCAGTCCCAAGCCTGGTAATTAAGGAGGAGGGCTCCGCTTTCTTAACATCATTCGGCTGATTTCCATCTTGTCCGTCTCTTTTGAACTCCAGGGGGCAGCCTGAGCCAGTGCAATATGTCTTGGCATACTTTGTAGTTTTTTTTAACCTATCCCGCCCGAGCCTCGTTGTTTCCTTGGAGGGAGAGAGGGATTGACTACTCCAAACCTGAACCCTGATCCCTAGACCGGGCATTAACGTATTTACGGGCCGCGCGTCTGGTTTCATTTCATCTTTGGCAGCCGACGAGTCAACAACTCTCTTCTTGAAGCGGTCCCTTAGACCCGTAATTACCTGACAGAACACCAATTTAACATACACTTGACTGACTTAGAGTAACTCCGCCACGGCAATAGGCCACACACCATCCTGACCTATTGTCGTGCCAGTCCCAAGCCTGGTAATTAAGGAGGAGGGCTCCGCTTTCTTAACATCATTCGGCTGATTTCCATCTTGTCCGTCTCTTTTGAACTCCAGGGGGCAGCCTGAGCCAGTGCAATATGTCTTGGCATACTTTGTAGTTTTTTTTAACCTAACCCTAACCCTAACCCTAACCCTAACCCTAACCCTAACCCTAACCCTAACCCTAACCCTAACCCTGACCCTGACCCTGACCCTGACCCTGACCCTGACCCTGACCCTGACCCTGACCCTGACCCTGACCCTGACCCTGACCCTGACCCTGACCCTGACCCTGACCCTGACCCTGACCCTGACCCTAACCCTAACCCTAACCCTAACCCTAACCCTAACCCTAACCCTAACCCTAACCCTAACCCTAACCCTAACCCTAACCCTAACCCTAACCCTAACCCTAACCCTAACCCTAACCCTAACCCTAACCCTAACCCTAACCCTAACCCTAACCCTAACCCTAACCCTAACCCTAACCCTAACCCTAACCCTAACCCTAACCCTAACCCTAACCCTAACCCTAACCCTAACCCTAACCCTAACCCTAACCCTAACCCTAACCCTAACCCTAACCCTAACCCTAACCCTAACCCTAACCCTAACCCTAACCCTAACCCTAACCCTAACCCTAACCCTAACCCTAACCCTAACCCTAACCCTAACCCTAACCCTAACCCTAACCCTAACCCTAACCCTAACCCTAACCCTAACCCTAACCCTAACCCTAACCCTAACCCTAACCCTAACCCTAACCCTAACCCTAACCCTAACCCTAACCCTAACCCTAACCCTAACCCTAACCCTAACCCTAACCCTAACCCTAACCCTAACCCTAACCCTAACCCTAACCCTAACCCTAACCCTAACCCTAACCCTAACCCTAACCCTAACCCTAACCCTAACCCTAACCCTAACCCTAACCCTAACCCTAACCCTAACCCTAACCCTAACCCTAACCCTAACCCTAACCCTAACCCTAACCCTAACCCTAACCCTAACCCTAACCCTAACCCTAACCCTAACCCTAACCCTAACCCTAACCCTAACCCTAACCCTAACCCTAACCCTGAAGCGGTCCCTTAGACCCATTTTACCAGACATTAACACCATTTTGACCCAGAGTAGGCAACTCCGCCACGGCAATAGGCCAACCCCTTTGTCGTGCCAGTCCCAAGCCTGGTAATAAGGAGGAGGGTTCCGCTTGAGTATAACATCCGGGGCCAGTTTTGACCATTCCACTGTACTGCGGCTGATATTGGGTGTCCCATGCACTTGAGGCGACCGGGGCATTCCTTTGAGACTGTAGTGGTGCTGCTGGTGTGGTACATGGTCCTCTGTCTGACCTGTATGGAACTGTGACTTGAATATAGTATTTACTTTACCAATCTGCTTACATGCGACACCGCATCGACACTTGGTCCTTTTTTGATCCCTGGAGATCGTCTTGAGCCAGTGCTACATGTCTTTGACATGCTAACCCTTTTCTTAATCCTAACCTGCCCGCGCCTCGTTCGTTTTCCGGGGGGATGGAGAGTGATTAGGTGTCTAACCGATCCCGTAAGACTAAGCCCTATACCCGGTTTTAGCCTACATTGGCGCCGCGCGTTAAAGTTCATTTCAGTCTTAGCAGTCGACGAGTCAACATCTCTCGCTCTTCAGTCACAGTTTGCACGTCCACAGTCCACGCCCTAGGCAGGAAGCGGTCCCTTAGACCCATTTTACCAGACATTAACACCATTTTGACCCAGAGTAGGCAACTCCGCCACGGCAATAGGCCAACCCCTTTGTCGTGCCAGTCCCAAGCCTGGTAATAAGGAGGAGGGTTCCGCTTGAGTATAACATCCGGGGCCAGTTTTGACCATTCCACTGTACTGCGGCTGATATTGGGTGTCCCATGCACTTGAGGCGACCGGGGCATTCCTTTGAGACTGTAGTGGTGCTGCTGGTGTGGTACATGGTCCTCTGTCTGACCTGTATGGAACTGTGACTTGAATATAGTATTTACTTTACCAATCTGCTTACATGCGACACCGCATCGACACTTGGTCCTTTTTTGATCCCTGGAGATCGTCTTGAGCCAGTGCTACATGTCTTTGACATGCTAACCCTTTTCTTAATCCTAACCCTAACCCTAACCCTAACCCTAACCCTAACCCTAACCCTAACCCTAACCCTAACCCTAACCCTAACCCTAACCCTAACCCTAACCCTAACCCTAACCCTAACCCTAACCCTAACCCTAACCCTAACCCTAACCCTAACCCTAACCCTAACCCTAACCCTAACCCTAACCCTAACCCTAACCCTAACCCTAACCCTAACGAATACGCGCAGGAATGACGACAGGCGCAACAGAAATTATAACGAACGACGATATGATAATGAAACAAACTATCGTAGGCAAGAAAACAACGAACGAGCGTTCCCGTCTAGAGCGACCCGCAGAAATGTAAATGACAACTTCAACAAGCCTAACGACTATGAGAATCTAGTACAAACGATTCTGGAACGTGTTAAACAGCAACTAACGGATAACAGCACGGTTCCTAGTCTGCGACAACCGACTAACGTAGGCCTACATCTGGACAACAGACAACCACGTACTCACCTGGAAGGCGCCAACAATGTACAACCTACCGGTAATGTAACACAGCCATCTCTCAACCCGGAATTTCATACCCTCTGGAAAACACTATTTAAAGTAACCCAAATACGTCATCACATAGATAACTGGTCTCGTTTACCCAAATCCATCGCGCGTGATTTAACCTACCTGGGAAAGAACATTAGACCTCCTGATGCAGTCGATGACCTTTCAAGCGACATTGGGAACATACTTACCAACGCGGGTGAACAGATACGCCAGAGGGTACATACTCACCTTCTTAATAGACTGGATGTCAACAGATCACTGCTGAAATCAATCCTACCACTAGACAAAGAACGCGCTATAGAAGTCGCCCATCGTAACCTCACTAATCGCCTGAAGTGCAAGGGAGATGACGTCCGTCGAACGCTGGAGGAGGAGGCAAGGTCGGTAGGCCCAAACTTACCTGTTCGTCACCAGCCCAATACAATGACCACTCCCGCCATGAAACGGGCCCGCCCAGAAGCGACGCCAGCTGCAGTAGTGCCAACCGAACGCGGATCCAGTAACGCTTTGCCGACGGCGCGACCCGCTATATCGTCGGTCGGAAACCCTCGCATGGAATTGGAGGTGTCTCCCACGCCCCAGCAGACGGCCGCACCAACATTCAACCAACCGAAGGTGACCATACACAACAGGGAGTCTGTCGCAATTGATATATCGCCTAATACGGAAACTATCGTCATTGCTGACGAAAGCCTATTGCACGCAAAGGATAGAATCTTCACGGAATATGAGCGGTTTCTACAGATAGAGATTATACCCGGGGCCGAAATAGGGGACTTGGCTGACATCACACTCGACCTTCCTCACGACTTACCTCAGAATATCATCTTGTTCGGAGGGGTTAAACACCTACACACGGGTTCATACCAACCACACACCGATGACGTCATGGGAGCCCTCCGCAACAGGATCAACGTAGGTGGCAGGATATATGGTCTTGGTTTCTTTATGGACGAGTCATTTACTGCAAAGGAAACTGAAAACATGCAACATCTTAACGAACAACTAAAACGCATATTTCAACGTAATTACCTTCTGCCCGGAGAAGCAACGATGACGGAAGGCAAACGACATTATGACGACGCTTCGATCGGGTTCATCCTATGCTTTGCTCGCAATTTCAAGGATTACCAAGATCGTAGTTAACCTCACTTACCACTCGATAACGCGCCTATGCCGACTGGAGCCCACTCACCTAAACCTAATCACCACACGACCACTCGACAACGCTCAAGCGCCTGCCGGGGCCCATCACCTACCTCCTATGATTACCACCCTGAGCCAGTGCTTATGTACTGTGTGTACTCGTCTATTTTTAAACCCTAACCTAACCCTAACCCTAACCCTAACCCTAACCCTAACCCTAACCCTAACCCTAACCCTAACCCTAACCCTAACCCTAACCCTAACCCTAACCCTAACCCTAACCCTAACCCTAACCCTAACCCTAACCCTCCTCCGCATCCTCTCGCCCTTCTTCTCCATCTGTTCTTCCTCCACGGTACTCACATCTTTTGGGCTCTGACAAAGGTTCTTGGAAGGTCAACCTAAGACCAGACACCCGCACCTTGATCCTTTCTGACTCCAACTTCAAGTATCTTACTGAACCGGACATCCCTTCTAACTTTCAACTTTTGTGCTTATCTGGGGCCAACTTCTCCAACGCACTACGCGTAATCCACAGTCTTCCGGACGGAGGACTGGACAACCTGATCATCGCCATGGGTATCAATCATAGGGATGAAATCTTTCAGACTCGCACTTATCCTGCCATCACCATCTTCTTTGAGGCATGTCGACCCAAGGCACGGGTGGTCACCGCTGTGGGCGTCTCTATCAATCCTCAACTTCCTGACTCTGATAAGTTCAGCCTTACAGAAATCAACAACAGATTACAGACAGGCATATTCAACAAATACATCAAACCACTATCTTCGCATGAGATACACACAGATAGAGACATGATACACTACACACGTGACACACAGACGAACATACTAAGCAGAATACTACAATACTGCAGCGCTACATCAAAAAACCAACTCAACACAATCTAAACAAAGACAACATTAAAAACACATCCTCTAGATATACAATGAATCTATCAAAACAAGCACTCACCACAGACGAAACCGACCTGTTGGATCTAGGTCTGTCCTTTGTACCAAATATAAATAAGGTTAATTATTTATGTATTGAAAAATCTTTGCATAGAATAATTAGACTGATAAAATATAGGGATCACTTTGGCGACGACGACGACCAGGCTCCCCAAGCGATAAGTAGTAATGCTAGAAGCTTCATTCAACCTAGTGTGTGGGAGCCTAGGTATAAAGATTTAGGAGATGATACTAAAGAACTTATATCCAAACTTCAAGAAACTACGGAGACTATTTTAAACGGATATCCAATAAAAGACAATAATTATCTAATTAAAACTGAACCTAACATAACAGGGCAACAGAGACAAGCCATTCGAAAATTACGGGCAAATGATAACATGATCATAAAATCAGCTGATAAGGGAGGAATGGTTTGTGTACTAGATAAGGCGGCATATCTTACGGAGGCACATAGACAATTAGATAACACTAAATATTACAAACCTATAGAGGAGCCTATGCAAAAACATAATATACCTGTAATTAATTGCATCCTAGAAGACCTTTACATACAGGGTTACATCACTAAAAGGCAATACGGGTACCTTAACGCTAGGGAAACAGATAAATTGAGACACTTCTATCTCTTACCTAAAATACATAAACCTACTAATAAATGGACTTTACCTAACATGCCGGAGGGTAGACCGATTGTGGGAGACTGCGGCACAGAATCCCGCAGAGTAAGTGAGTATATTGATAGCTTTTTGAAACCTCTTGCCAATAAACATACGTCATACATTAAAGACACGTATGACTTCATCAATAGAATTAGGAATATAAAAATAGACAATAAATACATTCTGGTCACTGGTGACATCACCGCCCTCTACACTAATATGAATATCGACCGCACGATCGCAGCAGTTAAGGACATGTTTCTTAAACATCCCGACCCACGTAGACCTGATAAGGAATTACTAGAACTACTTGAAATAGCTCTTAAGAATAATGACTTTTCTTTCTGCAATAAATTCTTTCTCCAGATTTTCGGAACTGCTATGGGTAAGACCTTTGCTCCCAATTTGGCTAACATTTATCTTCTGGAATTTGATAATAAGGCATGCACTGGCTTCCACATAAAGCCAGAAGACTTCTTTAGATTTCTTGATGATGTGTTCTTTCTTTGGCCTGGTACAGTAGACGAACTTAAACAATTCGAGCAATTTCTCAATTCTATAATACCTGATATAAAAGTTACGCTAAATTACAGTGATACGGCCGTAAACTTTTTGGACACTACAGTATTCAAGCATACGCAGAATGGCATAACAACACTACAAACTAAGGTCTATTTTAAGGACACTGACACACATCAGCTGCTACATCACTCGTCCTTCCATCCTCCACATACATTCATGGGCATAGTAAAATCACAGGTTTTAAGATTTAAAAGAATTTCTTCTTTCAAAAGCGATTATGATCAGGCCTGCCTAATTCTTTTCAACAGTCTTAAAATGCGCGGTTATAACATAAGAAAATTGAGAAAAATTAAATTGGACATATGGTCGGATTACAGGCCTAGATCCAACAACAGCACACACAATAAAACAAAAATTCTACCTATTGTCATTCCTTACAGCTCTCTGGGGACTAAATTGGTTTATGAATGGAAAAAACTACTCCAGGACTCTTTCCTATTTAACGACTATAGAATAATATCTGCTTTTTCTAGAAATAAAAACTTAGGGGAACTGCTAGCTCCACGTAAGAATAATATACCGATTGGCCCACGTGAACAGAGAGGATCTTTTAGATGTATGGGGCCCCGATGTAAAACCTGTAAACACATTAATGTAACCGATACCTTCTGCAGTACATACACACGTAGGCACTATAAAATAAATAATAGGTTTGACTGTAAAAGCTGTAATGTAATATATCTAATAACATGTAATATATGCAATAAACAATACGTTGGTGAAACATTGAGACGACTCTGCGACAGACTGACGGACCATAGATCTAACATAGTAACCCTTAAGGACACCCCAATAGCCAAACACTTTACATTACCGGACCATTCAATAGCTAGCATAACAATAACTCCAATAGACACGGTTACTGCTGCTGAGATTTCTCTTTGTAGCGGTGACGTCAAGAAGCTCAGAAGCAAAATACTACAAAAGGAAACATACTGGCAACATCAACTCTTCACACTGGAACCGAATGGAATGAATCTCAACAACAGGAAATAGCCGGATGGGGACGGGAGCGGACTGAGCCAGTGCTCATTTCTTCTGTAACCCTAACCTAACCCTAACCCTAACCCTAACCCTAACCCTAACCCTAACCCTAAACCCTAACCCTAACCCTAACCCTAACCCTAACCCTAACCCTAACCCTAACCCTAACCCTAACCCTAACCCTAACCCTAACCCTATGCCTGCCGAGCTATAGGCCTACCACATCCTGACCTATTGTCGTGCCAGTCCCAAGCCTGGTAGATAAGAAGGAGGGCTCCGCTTTATTAACATCATTCGGCTGATTTCCATCTTGTCCGTCCGTTTTGAACTCCAGGGGGCAGCCTGAGCCAGTGCAATATGTCTTGGCATACTTTGTAGTTTTTTTAACCTATCCCGCCCGAGCCTCGTTGTTTCCTTGGGGGGAGAGAGGGATGGACTACCCAAACCTGAACCCTGATCCCTAGACCGGGTATTAAGCTATATCGCTGCCGCGCGTCTAGGTTCATTTCAGCTTTGGCAGCCGACGAGTAAACAACTCTATCTCTTTAAGCGTTGCTCTCAGACCCGTTTCCGCCAGACAGAACACCAATTTAACATACACTTGACTGACTAAGAGTAACTCCGCCACGGCAATAGGCCTACCACATCCTGACCTATTGTCGTGCCAGTCCCAAGCCTGGTAGATAAGGAGGAGGGCTCCGCTTTATTAACATCATTCGGCTGATTTCCATCTTGTCCGTCCGTTTTGAACTCCAGGGGGCAGCCTGAGCCAGTGCAATATGTCTTGGCATACTTTGTAGTTTTTTTAACCTATCCCGCCCGAGCCTCGTTGTTTCCTTGGGGGGAGAGAGGGATGGACTACCCAAACCTGAACCCTGATCCCTAGACCGGGTATTAAGCTATATCGCTGCCGCGCGTCTAGGTTCATTTCAGCTTTGGCAGCCGACGAGTAAACAACTCTATCTCTTTAAGCGTTGCTCTCAGACCCGTTTCCGCCAGACAGAACACCAATTTAACATACACTTGACTGACTAAGAGTAACTCCGCCACGGCAATAGGCCTACCACATCCTGACCTATTGTCGTGCCAGTCCCAAGCCTGGTAGATAAGGAGGAGGGCTCCGCTTTATTAACATCATTCGGCTGATTTCCATCTTGTCCGTCCGTTTTGAACTCCAGGGGGCAGCCTGAGCCAGTGCAATATGTCTTGGCATACTTTGTAGTTTTTTTAACCTATCCCGCCCGAGCCTCGTTGTTTCCTTGGGGGGAGAGAGGGATGGACTACCCAAACCTGAACCCTGATCCCTAGACCGGGTATTAAGCTATATCGCTGCCGCGCGTCTAGGTTCATTTCAGCTTTGGCAGCCGACGAGTAAACAACTCTATCTCTTTAAGCGTTGCTCTCAGACCCGTTTCCGCCAGACAGAACACCAATTTAACATACACTTGACTGACTAAGAGTAACTCCGCCACGGCAATAGGCCTACCACATCCTGACCTATTGTCGTGCCAGTCCCAAGCCTGGTAGATAAGGAGGAGGGCTCCGCTTTATTAACATCATTCGGCTGATTTCCATCTTGTCCGTCCGTTTTGAACTCCAGGGGGCAGCCTGAGCCAGTGCAATATGTCTTGGCATACTTTGTAGTTTTTTTAACCTATCCCGCCCGAGCCTCGTTGTTTCCTTGGGGGGAGAGAGGGATGGACTACCCAAACCTGAACCCTGATCCCTAGACCGGGTATTAAGCTATATCGCTGCCGCGCGTCTAGGTTCATTTCAGCTTTGGCAGCCGACGAGTAAACAACTCTATCTCTTTAAGCGTTGCTCTCAGACCCGTTTCCGCCAGACAGAACACCAATTTAACATACACTTGACTGACTAAGAGTAACTCCGCCACGGCAATAGGCCTACCACATCCTGACCTATTGTCGTGCCAGTCCCAAGCCTGGTAGATAAGGAGGAGGGCTCCGCTTTATTAACATCATTCGGCTGATTTCCATCTTGTCCGTCCGTTTTGAACTCCAGGGGGCAGCCTGAGCCAGTGCAATATGTCTTGGCATACTTTGTAGTTTTTTTAACCTATCCCGCCCGAGCCTCGTTGTTTCCTTGGGGGGAGAGAGGGATGGACTACCCAAACCTGAACCCTGATCCCTAGACCGGGTATTAAGCTATATCGCTGCCGCGCGTCTAGGTTCATTTCAGCTTTGGCAGCCGACGAGTAAACAACTCTATCTCTTTAAGCGTTGCTCTCAGACCCGTTTCCGCCAGACAGAACACCAATTTAACATACACTTGACTGACTAAGAGTAACTCCGCCACGGCAATAGGCCTACCACATCCTGACCTATTGTCGTGCCAGTCCCAAGCCTGGTAGATAAGGAGGAGGGCTCCGCTTTATTAACATCATTCGGCTGATTTCCATCTTGTCCGTCCGTTTTGAACTCCAGGGGGCAGCCTGAGCCAGTGCAATATGTCTTGGCATACTTTGTAGTTTTTTTAACCTATCCCGCCCGAGCCTCGTTGTTTCCTTGGGGGGAGAGAGGGATGGACTACCCAAACCTGAACCCTGATCCCTAGACCGGGTATTAAGCTATATCGCTGCCGCGCGTCTAGGTTCATTTCAGCTTTGGCAGCCGACGAGTAAACAACTCTATCTCTTTAAGCGTTGCTCTCAGACCCGTTTCCGCCAGACAGAACACCAATTTAACATACACTTGACTGACTAAGAGTAACTCCGCCACGGCAATAGGCCTACCACATCCTGACCTATTGTCGTGCCAGTCCCAAGCCTGGTAGATAAGGAGGAGGGCTCCGCTTTATTAACATCATTCGGCTGATTTCCATCTTGTCCGTCCGTTTTGAACTCCAGGGGGCAGCCTGAGCCAGTGCAATATGTCTTGGCATACTTTGTAGTTTTTTTAACCTATCCCGCCCGAGCCTCGTTGTTTCCTTGGGGGGAGAGAGGGATGGACTACCCAAACCTGAACCCTGATCCCTAGACCGGGTATTAAGCTATATCGCTGCCGCGCGTCTAGGTTCATTTCAGCTTTGGCAGCCGACGAGTAAACAACTCTATCTCTTTAAGCGTTGCTCTCAGACCCGTTTCCGCCAGACAGAACACCAATTTAACATACACTTGACTGACTAAGAGTAACTCCGCCACGGCAATAGGCCTACCACATCCTGACCTATTGTCGTGCCAGTCCCAAGCCTGGTAGATAAGGAGGAGGGCTCCGCTTTATTAACATCATTCGGCTGATTTCCATCTTGTCCGTCCGTTTTGAACTCCAGGGGGCAGCCTGAGCCAGTGCAATATGTCTTGGCATACTTTGTAGTTTTTTTAACCTATCCCGCCCGAGCCTCGTTGTTTCCTTGGGGGGAGAGAGGGATGGACTACCCAAACCTGAACCCTGATCCCTAGACCGGGTATTAAGCTATATCGCTGCCGCGCGTCTAGGTTCATTTCAGCTTTGGCAGCCGACGAGTAAACAACTCTATCTCTTTAAGCGTTGCTCTCAGACCCGTTTCCGCCAGACAGAACACCAATTTAACATACACTTGACTGACTAAGAGTAACTCCGCCACGGCAATAGGCCTACCACATCCTGACCTATTGTCGTGCCAGTCCCAAGCCTGGTAGATAAGGAGGAGGGCTCCGCTTTATTAACATCATTCGGCTGATTTCCATCTTGTCCGTCCGTTTTGAACTCCAGGGGGCAGCCTGAGCCAGTGCAATATGTCTTGGCATACTTTGTAGTTTTTTTAACCTATCCCGCCCGAGCCTCGTTGTTTCCTTGGGGGGAGAGAGGGATGGACTACCCAAACCTGAACCCTGATCCCTAGACCGGGTATTAAGCTATATCGCTGCCGCGCGTCTAGGTTCATTTCAGCTTTGGCAGCCGACGAGTAAACAACTCTATCTCTTTAAGCGTTGCTCTCAGACCCGTTTCCGCCAGACAGAACACCAATTTAACATACACTTGACTGACTAAGAGTAACTCCGCCACGGCAATAGGCCTACCACATCCTGACCTATTGTCGTGCCAGTCCCAAGCCTGGTAGATAAGGAGGAGGGCTCCGCTTTATTAACATCATTCGGCTGATTTCCATCTTGTCCGTCCGTTTTGAACTCCAGGGGGCAGCCTGAGCCAGTGCAATATGTCTTGGCATACTTTGTAGTTTTTTTAACCTATCCCGCCCGAGCCTCGTTGTTTCCTTGGGGGGAGAGAGGGATGGACTACCCAAACCTGAACCCTGATCCCTAGACCGGGTATTAAGCTATATCGCTGCCGCGCGTCTAGGTTCATTTCAGCTTTGGCAGCCGACGAGTAAACAACTCTATCTCTTTAAGCGTTGCTCTCAGACCCGTTTCCGCCAGACAGAACACCAATTTAACATACACTTGACTGACTAAGAGTAACTCCGCCACGGCAATAGGCCTACCACATCCTGACCTATTGTCGTGCCAGTCCCAAGCCTGGTAGATAAGGAGGAGGGCTCCGCTTTATTAACATCATTCGGCTGATTTCCATCTTGTCCGTCCGTTTTGAACTCCAGGGGGCAGCCTGAGCCAGTGCAATATGTCTTGGCATACTTTGTAGTTTTTTTAACCTATCCCGCCCGAGCCTCGTTGTTTCCTTGGGGGGAGAGAGGGATGGACTACCCAAACCTGAACCCTGATCCCTAGACCGGGTATTAAGCTATATCGCTGCCGCGCGTCTAGGTTCATTTCAGCTTTGGCAGCCGACGAGTAAACAACTCTATCTCTTTAAGCGTTGCTCTCAGACCCGTTTCCGCCAGACAGAACACCAATTTAACATACACTTGACTGACTAAGAGTAACTCCGCCACGGCAATAGGCCTACCACATCCTGACCTATTGTCGTGCCAGTCCCAAGCCTGGTAGATAAGGAGGAGGGCTCCGCTTTATTAACATCATTCGGCTGATTTCCATCTTGTCCGTCCGTTTTGAACTCCAGGGGGCAGCCTGAGCCAGTGCAATATGTCTTGGCATACTTTGTAGTTTTTTTAACCTATCCCGCCCGAGCCTCGTTGTTTCCTTGGGGGGAGAGAGGGATGGACTACCCAAACCTGAACCCTGATCCCTAGACCGGGTATTAAGCTATATCGCTGCCGCGCGTCTAGGTTCATTTCAGCTTTGGCAGCCGACGAGTAAACAACTCTATCTCTTTAAGCGTTGCTCTCAGACCCGTTTCCGCCAGACAGAACACCAATTTAACATACACTTGACTGACTAAGAGTAACTCCGCCACGGCAATAGGCCTACCACATCCTGACCTATTGTCGTGCCAGTCCCAAGCCTGGTAGATAAGGAGGAGGGCTCCGCTTTATTAACATCATTCGGCTGATTTCCATCTTGTCCGTCCGTTTTGAACTCCAGGGGGCAGCCTGAGCCAGTGCAATATGTCTTGGCATACTTTGTAGTTTTTTTAACCTATCCCGCCCGAGCCTCGTTGTTTCCTTGGGGGGAGAGAGGGATGGACTACCCAAACCTGAACCCTGATCCCTAGACCGGGTATTAAGCTATATCGCTGCCGCGCGTCTAGGTTCATTTCAGCTTTGGCAGCCGACGAGTAAACAACTCTATCTCTTTAAGCGTTGCTCTCAGACCCGTTTCCGCCAGACAGAACACCAATTTAACATACACTTGACTGACTAAGAGTAACTCCGCCACGGCAATAGGCCTACCACATCCTGACCTATTGTCGTGCCAGTCCCAAGCCTGGTAGATAAGGAGGAGGGCTCCGCTTTATTAACATCATTCGGCTGATTTCCATCTTGTCCGTCCGTTTTGAACTCCAGGGGGCAGCCTGAGCCAGTGCAATATGTCTTGGCATACTTTGTAGTTTTTTTAACCTATCCCGCCCGAGCCTCGTTGTTTCCTTGGGGGGAGAGAGGGATGGACTACCCAAACCTGAACCCTGATCCCTAGACCGGGTATTAAGCTATATCGCTGCCGCGCGTCTAGGTTCATTTCAGCTTTGGCAGCCGACGAGTAAACAACTCTATCTCTTTAAGCGTTGCTCTCAGACCCGTTTCCGCCAGACAGAACACCAATTTAACATACACTTGACTGACTAAGAGTAACTCCGCCACGGCAATAGGCCTACCACATCCTGACCTATTGTCGTGCCAGTCCCAAGCCTGGTAGATAAGGAGGAGGGCTCCGCTTTATTAACATCATTCGGCTGATTTCCATCTTGTCCGTCCGTTTTGAACTCCAGGGGGCAGCCTGAGCCAGTGCAATATGTCTTGGCATACTTTGTAGTTTTTTTAACCTATCCCGCCCGAGCCTCGTTGTTTCCTTGGGGGGAGAGAGGGATGGACTACCCAAACCTGAACCCTGATCCCTAGACCGGGTATTAAGCTATATCGCTGCCGCGCGTCTAGGTTCATTTCAGCTTTGGCAGCCGACGAGTAAACAACTCTATCTCTTTAAGCGTTGCTCTCAGACCCGTTTCCGCCAGACAGAACACCAATTTAACATACACTTGACTGACTAAGAGTAACTCCGCCACGGCAATAGGCCTACCACATCCTGACCTATTGTCGTGCCAGTCCCAAGCCTGGTAGATAAGGAGGAGGGCTCCGCTTTATTAACATCATTCGGCTGATTTCCATCTTGTCCGTCCGTTTTGAACTCCAGGGGGCAGCCTGAGCCAGTGCAATATGTCTTGGCATACTTTGTAGTTTTTTTAACCTATCCCGCCCGAGCCTCGTTGTTTCCTTGGGGGGAGAGAGGGATGGACTACCCAAACCTGAACCCTGATCCCTAGACCGGGTATTAAGCTATATCGCTGCCGCGCGTCTAGGTTCATTTCAGCTTTGGCAGCCGACGAGTAAACAACTCTATCTCTTTAAGCGTTGCTCTCAGACCCGTTTCCGCCAGACAGAACACCAATTTAACATACACTTGACTGACTAAGAGTAACTCCGCCACGGCAATAGGCCTACCACATCCTGACCTATTGTCGTGCCAGTCCCAAGCCTGGTAGATAAGGAGGAGGGCTCCGCTTTATTAACATCATTCGGCTGATTTCCATCTTGTCCGTCCGTTTTGAACTCCAGGGGGCAGCCTGAGCCAGTGCAATATGTCTTGGCATACTTTGTAGTTTTTTTAACCTATCCCGCCCGAGCCTCGTTGTTTCCTTGGGGGGAGAGAGGGATGGACTACCCAAACCTGAACCCTGATCCCTAGACCGGGTATTAAGCTATATCGCTGCCGCGCGTCTAGGTTCATTTCAGCTTTGGCAGCCGACGAGTAAACAACTCTATCTCTTTAAGCGTTGCTCTCAGACCCGTTTCCGCCAGACAGAACACCAATTTAACATACACTTGACTGACTAAGAGTAACTCCGCCACGGCAATAGGCCTACCACATCCTGACCTATTGTCGTGCCAGTCCCAAGCCTGGTAGATAAGGAGGAGGGCTCCGCTTTATTAACATCATTCGGCTGATTTCCATCTTGTCCGTCCGTTTTGAACTCCAGGGGGCAGCCTGAGCCAGTGCAATATGTCTTGGCATACTTTGTAGTTTTTTTAACCTATCCCGCCCGAGCCTCGTTGTTTCCTTGGGGGGAGAGAGGGATGGACTACCCAAACCTGAACCCTGATCCCTAGACCGGGTATTAAGCTATATCGCTGCCGCGCGTCTAGGTTCATTTCAGCTTTGGCAGCCGACGAGTAAACAACTCTATCTCTTTAAGCGTTGCTCTCAGACCCGTTTCCGCCAGACAGAACACCAATTTAACATACACTTGACTGACTAAGAGTAACTCCGCCACGGCAATAGGCCTACCACATCCTGACCTATTGTCGTGCCAGTCCCAAGCCTGGTAGATAAGGAGGAGGGCTCCGCTTTATTAACATCATTCGGCTGATTTCCATCTTGTCCGTCCGTTTTGAACTCCAGGGGGCAGCCTGAGCCAGTGCAATATGTCTTGGCATACTTTGTAGTTTTTTTAACCTATCCCGCCCGAGCCTCGTTGTTTCCTTGGGGGGAGAGAGGGATGGACTACCCAAACCTGAACCCTGATCCCTAGACCGGGTATTAAGCTATATCGCTGCCGCGCGTCTAGGTTCATTTCAGCTTTGGCAGCCGACGAGTAAACAACTCTATCTCTTTAAGCGTTGCTCTCAGACCCGTTTCCGCCAGACAGAACACCAATTTAACATACACTTGACTGACTAAGAGTAACTCCGCCACGGCAATAGGCCTACCACATCCTGACCTATTGTCGTGCCAGTCCCAAGCCTGGTAGATAAGGAGGAGGGCTCCGCTTTATTAACATCATTCGGCTGATTTCCATCTTGTCCGTCCGTTTTGAACTCCAGGGGGCAGCCTGAGCCAGTGCAATATGTCTTGGCATACTTTGTAGTTTTTTTAACCTATCCCGCCCGAGCCTCGTTGTTTCCTTGGGGGGAGAGAGGGATGGACTACCCAAACCTGAACCCTGATCCCTAGACCGGGTATTAAGCTATATCGCTGCCGCGCGTCTAGGTTCATTTCAGCTTTGGCAGCCGACGAGTAAACAACTCTATCTCTTTAAGCGTTGCTCTCAGACCCGTTTCCGCCAGACAGAACACCAATTTAACATACACTTGACTGACTAAGAGTAACTCCGCCACGGCAATAGGCCTACCACATCCTGACCTATTGTCGTGCCAGTCCCAAGCCTGGTAGATAAGGAGGAGGGCTCCGCTTTATTAACATCATTCGGCTGATTTCCATCTTGTCCGTCCGTTTTGAACTCCAGGGGGCAGCCTGAGCCAGTGCAATATGTCTTGGCATACTTTGTAGTTTTTTTAACCTATCCCGCCCGAGCCTCGTTGTTTCCTTGGGGGGAGAGAGGGATGGACTACCCAAACCTGAACCCTGATCCCTAGACCGGGTATTAAGCTATATCGCTGCCGCGCGTCTAGGTTCATTTCAGCTTTGGCAGCCGACGAGTAAACAACTCTATCTCTTTAAGCGTTGCTCTCAGACCCGTTTCCGCCAGACAGAACACCAATTTAACATACACTTGACTGACTAAGAGTAACTCCGCCACGGCAATAGGCCTACCACATCCTGACCTATTGTCGTGCCAGTCCCAAGCCTGGTAGATAAGGAGGAGGGCTCCGCTTTATTAACATCATTCGGCTGATTTCCATCTTGTCCGTCCGTTTTGAACTCCAGGGGGCAGCCTGAGCCAGTGCAATATGTCTTGGCATACTTTGTAGTTTTTTTAACCTATCCCGCCCGAGCCTCGTTGTTTCCTTGGGGGGAGAGAGGGATGGACTACCCAAACCTGAACCCTGATCCCTAGACCGGGTATTAAGCTATATCGCTGCCGCGCGTCTAGGTTCATTTCAGCTTTGGCAGCCGACGAGTAAACAACTCTATCTCTTTAAGCGTTGCTCTCAGACCCGTTTCCGCCAGACAGAACACCAATTTAACATACACTTGACTGACTAAGAGTAACTCCGCCACGGCAATAGGCCTACCACATCCTGACCTATTGTCGTGCCAGTCCCAAGCCTGGTAGATAAGGAGGAGGGCTCCGCTTTATTAACATCATTCGGCTGATTTCCATCTTGTCCGTCCGTTTTGAACTCCAGGGGGCAGCCTGAGCCAGTGCAATATGTCTTGGCATACTTTGTAGTTTTTTTAACCTATCCCGCCCGAGCCTCGTTGTTTCCTTGGGGGGAGAGAGGGATGGACTACCCAAACCTGAACCCTGATCCCTAGACCGGGTATTAAGCTATATCGCTGCCGCGCGTCTAGGTTCATTTCAGCTTTGGCAGCCGACGAGTAAACAACTCTATCTCTTTAAGCGTTGCTCTCAGACCCGTTTCCGCCAGACAGAACACCAATTTAACATACACTTGACTGACTAAGAGTAACTCCGCCACGGCAATAGGCCTACCACATCCTGACCTATTGTCGTGCCAGTCCCAAGCCTGGTAGATAAGGAGGAGGGCTCCGCTTTATTAACATCATTCGGCTGATTTCCATCTTGTCCGTCCGTTTTGAACTCCAGGGGGCAGCCTGAGCCAGTGCAATATGTCTTGGCATACTTTGTAGTTTTTTTAACCTATCCCGCCCGAGCCTCGTTGTTTCCTTGGGGGGAGAGAGGGATGGACTACCCAAACCTGAACCCTGATCCCTAGACCGGGTATTAAGCTATATCGCTGCCGCGCGTCTAGGTTCATTTCAGCTTTGGCAGCCGACGAGTAAACAACTCTATCTCTTTAAGCGTTGCTCTCAGACCCGTTTCCGCCAGACAGAACACCAATTTAACATACACTTGACTGACTAAGAGTAACTCCGCCACGGCAATAGGCCTACCACATCCTGACCTATTGTCGTGCCAGTCCCAAGCCTGGTAGATAAGGAGGAGGGCTCCGCTTTATTAACATCATTCGGCTGATTTCCATCTTGTCCGTCCGTTTTGAACTCCAGGGGGCAGCCTGAGCCAGTGCAATATGTCTTGGCATACTTTGTAGTTTTTTTAACCTATCCCGCCCGAGCCTCGTTGTTTCCTTGGGGGGAGAGAGGGATGGACTACCCAAACCTGAACCCTGATCCCTAGACCGGGTATTAAGCTATATCGCTGCCGCGCGTCTAGGTTCATTTCAGCTTTGGCAGCCGACGAGTAAACAACTCTATCTCTTTAAGCGTTGCTCTCAGACCCGTTTCCGCCAGACAGAACACCAATTTAACATACACTTGACTGACTAAGAGTAACTCCGCCACGGCAATAGGCCTACCACATCCTGACCTATTGTCGTGCCAGTCCCAAGCCTGGTAGATAAGGAGGAGGGCTCCGCTTTATTAACATCATTCGGCTGATTTCCATCTTGTCCGTCCGTTTTGAACTCCAGGGGGCAGCCTGAGCCAGTGCAATATGTCTTGGCATACTTTGTAGTTTTTTTAACCTATCCCGCCCGAGCCTCGTTGTTTCCTTGGGGGGAGAGAGGGATGGACTACCCAAACCTGAACCCTGATCCCTAGACCGGGTATTAAGCTATATCGCTGCCGCGCGTCTAGGTTCATTTCAGCTTTGGCAGCCGACGAGTAAACAACTCTATCTCTTTAAGCGTTGCTCTCAGACCCGTTTCCGCCAGACAGAACACCAATTTAACATACACTTGACTGACTAAGAGTAACTCCGCCACGGCAATAGGCCTACCACATCCTGACCTATTGTCGTGCCAGTCCCAAGCCTGGTAGATAAGGAGGAGGGCTCCGCTTTATTAACATCATTCGGCTGATTTCCATCTTGTCCGTCCGTTTTGAACTCCAGGGGGCAGCCTGAGCCAGTGCAATATGTCTTGGCATACTTTGTAGTTTTTTAACCTATCCCGCCCGAGCCTCGTTGTTTCCTTGGGGGGAGAGAGGGATGGACTACCCAAACCTGAACCCTGATCCCTAGACCGGGTATTAAGCTATATCGCTGCCGCGCGTCTAGGTTCATTTCAGCTTTGGCAGCCGACGAGTAAACAACTCTATCTCTTTAAGCGTTGCTCTCAGACCCGTTTCCGCCAGACAGAACACCAATTTAACATACACTTGACTGACTAAGAGTAACTCCGCCACGGCAATAGGCCTACCACATCCTGACCTATTGTCGTGCCAGTCCCAAGCCTGGAGATAAGGAGGAGGGCTCCGCTTTATTAACATCATTCGGCTGATTTCCATCTTGTCCGTCCGTTTTGAACTCCAGGGGGCAGCCTGAGCCAGTGCAATATGTCTTGGCATACTTTGTAGTTTTTTTAACCTATCCCGCCCGAGCCTCGTTGTTTCCTTGGGGGGAGAGAGGGATGGACTACCCAAACCTGAACCCTGATCCCTAGACCGGGTATTAAGCTATATCGCTGCCGCGCGTCTAGGTTCATTTCAGCTTTGGCAGCCGACGAGTAAACAACTCTATCTCTTTAAGCGTTGCTCTCAGACCCGTTTCCGCCAGACAGAACACCAATTTAACATACACTTGACTGACTAAGAGTAACTCCGCCACGGCAATAGGCCTACCACATCCTGACCTATTGTCGTGCCAGTCCCAAGCCTGGTAGATAAGGAGGAGGGCTCCGCTTTATTAACATCATTCGGCTGATTTCCATCTTGTCCGTCCGTTTTGAACTCCAGGGGGCAGCCTGAGCCAGTGCAATATGTCTTGGCATACTTTGTAGTTTTTTTAACCTATCCCGCCCGAGCCTCGTTGTTTCCTTGGGGGGAGAGAGGGATGGACTACCCAAACCTGAACCCTGATCCCTAGACCGGGTATTAAGCTATATCGCTGCCGCGCGTCTAGGTTCATTTCAGCTTTGGCAGCCGACGAGTAAACAACTCTATCTCTTTAAGCGTTGCTCTCAGACCCGTTTCCGCCAGACAGAACACCAATTTAACATACACTTGACTGACTAAGAGTAACTCCGCCACGGCAATAGGCCTACCACATCCTGACCTATTGTCGTGCCAGTCCCAAGCCTGGTAGATAAGGAGGAGGGCTCCGCTTTATTAACATCATTCGGCTGATTTCCATCTTGTCCGTCCGTTTTGAACTCCAGGGGGCAGCCTGAGCCAGTGCAATATGTCTTGGCATACTTTGTAGTTTTTTTAACCTATCCCGCCCGAGCCTCGTTGTTTCCTTGGGGGGAGAGAGGGATGGACTACCCAAACCTGAACCCTGATCCCTAGACCGGGTATTAAGCTATATCGCTGCCGCGCGTCTAGGTTCATTTCAGCTTTGGCAGCCGACGAGTAAACAACTCTATCTCTTTAAGCGTTGCTCTCAGACCCGTTTCCGCCAGACAGAACACCAATTTAACATACACTTGACTGACTAAGAGTAACTCCGCCACGGCAATAGGCCTACCACATCCTGACCTATTGTCGTGCCAGTCCCAAGCCTGGTAGATAAGGAGGAGGGCTCCGCTTTATTAACATCATTCGGCTGATTTCCATCTTGTCCGTCCGTTTTGAACTCCAGGGGGCAGCCTGAGCCAGTGCAATATGTCTTGGCATACTTTGTAGTTTTTTTAACCTATCCCGCCCGAGCCTCGTTGTTTCCTTGGGGGGAGAGAGGGATGGACTACCCAAACCTGAACCCTGATCCCTAGACCGGGTATTAAGCTATATCGCTGCCGCGCGTCTAGGTTCATTTCAGCTTTGGCAGCCGACGAGTAAACAACTCTATCTCTTTAAGCGTTGCTCTCAGACCCGTTTCCGCCAGACAGAACACCAATTTAACATACACTTGACTGACTAAGAGTAACTCCGCCACGGCAATAGGCCTACCACATCCTGACCTATTGTCGTGCCAGTCCCAAGCCTGGTAGATAAGGAGGAGGGCTCCGCTTTATTAACATCATTCGGCTGATTTCCATCTTGTCCGTCCGTTTTGAACTCCAGGGGGCAGCCTGAGCCAGTGCAATATGTCTTGGCATACTTTGTAGTTTTTTTAACCTATCCCGCCCGAGCCTCGTTGTTTCCTTGGGGGGAGAGAGGGATGGACTACCCAAACCTGAACCCTGATCCCTAGACCGGGTATTAAGCTATATCGCTGCCGCGCGTCTAGGTTCATTTCAGCTTTGGCAGCCGACGAGTAAACAACTCTATCTCTTTAAGCGTTGCTCTCAGACCCGTTTCCGCCAGACAGAACACCAATTTAACATACACTTGACTGACTAAGAGTAACTCCGCCACGGCAATAGGCCTACCACATCCTGACCTATTGTCGTGCCAGTCCCAAGCCTGGTAGATAAGGAGGAGGGCTCCGCTTTATTAACATCATTCGGCTGATTTCCATCTTGTCCGTCCGTTTTGAACTCCAGGGGGCAGCCTGAGCCAGTGCAATATGTCTTGGCATACTTTGTAGTTTTTTTAACCTATCCCGCCCGAGCCTCGTTGTTTCCTTGGGGGGAGAGAGGGATGGACTACCCAAACCTGAACCCTGATCCCTAGACCGGGTATTAAGCTATATCGCTGCCGCGCGTCTAGGTTCATTTCAGCTTTGGCAGCCGACGAGTAAACAACTCTATCTCTTTAAGCGTTGCTCTCAGACCCGTTTCCGCCAGACAGAACACCAATTTAACATACACTTGACTGACTAAGAGTAACTCCGCCACGGCAATAGGCCTACCACATCCTGACCTATTGTCGTGCCAGTCCCAAGCCTGGTAGATAAGGAGGAGGGCTCCGCTTTATTAACATCATTCGGCTGATTTCCATCTTGTCCGTCCGTTTTGAACTCCAGGGGGCAGCCTGAGCCAGTGCAATATGTCTTGGCATACTTTGTAGTTTTTTTAACCTATCCCGCCCGAGCCTCGTTGTTTCCTTGGGGGGAGAGAGGGATGGACTACCCAAACCTGAACCCTGATCCCTAGACCGGGTATTAAGCTATATCGCTGCCGCGCGTCTAGGTTCATTTCAGCTTTGGCAGCCGACGAGTAAACAACTCTATCTCTTTAAGCGTTGCTCTCAGACCCGTTTCCGCCAGACAGAACACCAATTTAACATACACTTGACTGACTAAGAGTAACTCCGCCACGGCAATAGGCCTACCACATCCTGACCTATTGTCGTGCCAGTCCCAAGCCTGGTAGATAAGGAGGAGGGCTCCGCTTTATTAACATCATTCGGCTGATTTCCATCTTGTCCGTCCGTTTTGAACTCCAGGGGGCAGCCTGAGCCAGTGCAATATGTCTTGGCATACTTTGTAGTTTTTTTAACCTATCCCGCCCGAGCCTCGTTGTTTCCTTGGGGGGAGAGAGGGATGGACTACCCAAACCTGAACCCTGATCCCTAGACCGGGTATTAAGCTATATCGCTGCCGCGCGTCTAGGTTCATTTCAGCTTTGGCAGCCGACGAGTAAACAACTCTATCTCTTTAAGCGTTGCTCTCAGACCCGTTTCCGCCAGACAGAACACCAATTTAACATACACTTGACTGACTAAGAGTAACTCCGCCACGGCAATAGGCCTACCACATCCTGACCTATTGTCGTGCCAGTCCCAAGCCTGGTAGATAAGGAGGAGGGCTCCGCTTTATTAACATCATTCGGCTGATTTCCATCTTGTCCGTCCGTTTTGAACTCCAGGGGGCAGCCTGAGCCAGTGCAATATGTCTTGGCATACTTTGTAGTTTTTTTAACCTATCCCGCCCGAGCCTCGTTGTTTCCTTGGGGGGAGAGAGGGATGGACTACCCAAACCTGAACCCTGATCCCTAGACCGGGTATTAAGCTATATCGCTGCCGCGCGTCTAGGTTCATTTCAGCTTTGGCAGCCGACGAGTAAACAACTCTATCTCTTTAAGCGTTGCTCTCAGACCCGTTTCCGCCAGACAGAACACCAATTTAACATACACTTGACTGACTAAGAGTAACTCCGCCACGGCAATAGGCCTACCACATCCTGACCTATTGTCGTGCCAGTCCCAAGCCTGGTAGATAAGGAGGAGGGCTCCGCTTTATTAACATCATTCGGCTGATTTCCATCTTGTCCGTCCGTTTTGAACTCCAGGGGGCAGCCTGAGCCAGTGCAATATGTCTTGGCATACTTTGTAGTTTTTTTAACCTATCCCGCCCGAGCCTCGTTGTTTCCTTGGGGGGAGAGAGGGATGGACTACCCAAACCTGAACCCTGATCCCTAGACCGGGTAACCGGGTATTAAGCTATATCGCTGCCGCGCGTCTAGGTTCATTTCAGCTTTGGCAGCCGACGAGTAAACAACTCTATCTCTTTAAGCGTTGCTCTCAGACCCGTTTCCGCCAGACAGAACACCAATTTAACATACACTTGACTGACTAAGAGTAACTCCGCCACGGCAATAGGCCTACCACATCCTGACCTATTGTCGTGCCAGTCCCAAGCCTGGTAGATAAGGAGGAGGGCTCCGCTTTATTAACATCTGTCGCTGTTTCCATCTTGTCCGTCCGTTTTGAACTCCAGGGGGCAAGCCTGAGCCAGTGCAATATGTCTTGGCATACTTTGTTAGTTTTTTTAACCTATCCCGCCCCGAGCTCGTTGTTTTCCTCCTGGGGGGAGAGAGGGATGGGACTACCCAAACCTGAACCCCTGATCCCCTAGACCGGGTATTTAGCTATATCGCTGCCGCGCGTACTAGGTTCATTTCAAGGCTTGGGCAGCCGACGAGGTAAACAACTCTATCTCTTTAAGCGTTGCTCTCAGACCCCGTTTCCGCCAGACAGAACACACATTTAACATACACTTTGACTGACTAAGAGTAACTCCGCCACGGCAATAGGCCTACC